>BJBW01008548.1:28569-50954 GCA_004320125.1 Scolopax mira | reverse complement strand
TCAAAACATCATCCTCCTGTCAGTCATTTTCTCTTCTGTGCAAGTGTGTAGTTTTGCAGTTTGGTTTAAGTTTTAACATAAAATTACATGTTTCCTGGGATGTATGTGACTTTCTATTTTTCCTTACATAATTTTCTGGCCACAACGTTTTGGACCTGAGTAGGAACCCCTTAAACTTTTATGAAAATGTGTGTTTCTTTAAGTGTTTAAAATTCTAATCTGCTGAATCTACTTTTTTCTCTCCATACTTCAGGACTCATCACTACTTCTCCAGTCTACTCACAATGTGACTGTGAATGCTCGCAACTCAAATGGGGAAGTCACAGGCAGATTAAATGTGGGTAAGTCTAAGTGATTTTTCCTTGTTCACTGTTTTGGAGACATTTTAATGGATATTTTCAAGAAGCTTGGAGGATATAAAGTGCTAGACATGTGATTATTTTTTACTGTTATGATCATATTTGAATAGTCCAGATGCCACCCAGTAAGTACCAACAGTATATTTTCAATTTCTAATTTAAGTATTAATTCTGTAAATATTTGAAGCAATTTTTTATAGCAGGGTTATGTAGGAAAGGTTGCTGCAGAAGTTACTCTTGTGTAAATATCTATCGATAGTTGCAAATAATTTTCTAAGAAAATGCAACAGGAGAACATGGCTAGAGAGGTCTCTCTTTTCCTAGTATTCCAGAGCCTAATACAATTAAGCAGATGTCCTAAAAAAACCTGCCAGTTCACAACTTGGAAATGTAGGTATTTTACTATATTTGGTAGCAGTAAGATACATTGGTTTACTGAGTTAAATCAACAGATCTAGATAGATGTAGGTGATAGATCTTGGCAGCAAGAATAAGTGTACCTTACTCTCTGGATGGCATTTTTAAGCAAGAATGGAAACAGTATGTGTCAGATACAACAGAATTTTTCTTAGTTTTGTTAATATTTTTCAACCTTTACTTGACTTTGAAGAAAAATGTAACACTTTATTAACTTGTTTCTTCTAAGGTCCTCATGCAGCAAAGCATAAATTCCAGCTTATTTAACTGTAAAACTAACCTGATATGCTTAAGTAGTTTACTAGATTGGAGCCCTGATGAGTAACTGTTCCGTGCTGATGAGATGCTGAAACTTCTGTGACAATTCCTGTTTGAAGAATTATTGTATCAATTCATTGAACATTTTGCAAGCTTCTTTTTTTTAAAAAAGCCTTCAATTAAAAAAATATTATTTATAACTTATAAGAGCCTGCTGATCCCCTTAAAAAAGTATAATTGTACAATTAAACAATCAATCACAATTTGACCTTTATGTTTTCAAATATTTTTTTTTATTCAAGCTAATCATCCCTTTTAAAAAATGTCCCTATATATTTGTTAATACATTGTAGTAGCATTCATATTTCATTTTGGTAGTAGTTAAGGGTATGAAATGTACACTACTTACAGTTTCATATTATTAGTACAGTTAGACTGTTTTTCAGTGGCCACATGACCAAAAACATACATGTCACATGGTCAAAATTTCTGTCACTTGGTACATGTGCTGTTACAGAATCACAGAATCACATGGGGTTGGAAGGGACCTCTGGAGATCATCTAGTCCAACCCCCCCTGCCAAAGCAGGTCCACCTAGAGCAGGTAATTGATTCTCTCTGTTGATTCTATCTGCTCCATACTGTTTGACTGACCAGATGTGTATCTGCACTGTGGTTGTGTGCCCATTCTGCCTGATGAGAAGAAGTTGTCAGGAGCTCCTTTGGGAAGGGCAGACCACAGGCCAGATCATTGGCCATCACATGAACCTGTCCAATCTGCCAAAGTTGTAGAAGCTTACAGGTAAAATTATGTCAGACAGTAAACCAAAGACCTGATAAACTGTCTGATGGGCTGTGTCCAGCCTGTGTGATCTCTTTTATTGAAAGGAAAGATAATTTGTTTGTTGTGACAGCCAATGTCAATAGGTCTTACTTTAGGAAAATGAAGCCTGGCAAAATAACAGCAAATCTCAGACCCTCCTTTCTTTCATCTTCCAAGTCACAACATAATCTAACAAAAAGCAGTACAGAAAGTGAGGTGGAACGTGCTGTGTTAAATAAAGTTAAAAATATCTGCTCTATAGGGCTAGAGACATCTAGATTGAAGAAAACTTATAAATTGAAGACCCAGTAGACAGAGAAGGGTCAATAAAAACCCATGCTGAAAAAGAGGGACTGTGGTGTTTGGCAGGAAGAGTTCTGCCAGATGGAAATTGTCAATACTGATTCATTTACAGCAAGTACCATCCATTTTTAGCATTTTATCTTCTGATTGGTAGTTTAATTCTGTTTCTCTGCTTTTTGTCACCTGGCTCTTCTGGCCCTATTCTCAGTAATGCATGGTTCAGTGTTATTTTACCATACAATCTCACAGTTCTTTAACTTTTTGCAAAGGGAAAGCCTAATACTTGGTGCCCAGATGTCTGGCTGTGCAGGGGGGTTGCATCTGTCTTAGGCAATACATGAGGAATTCAGCGGGGAGGAGCAACATGTAGACTGGAAGACCTACATCTCAAATCCTTTGAAAAGTGGTCAGTGTACAAAGACAATTCAAATGCAACATTGAAGCAGGAAAGTTCTGACTTGCTCTGAATACTCTAAAAGAAAACATAAGAGGGTGATTTTCTCAGACTTGAGCCTGAGAAAATCAAAGCTACATCAAAAGGAAGTGCTGAAGTGCATTTGCAAATTATTTGAAATATTTGATATTTAAATAATCTATTTTTGACTGGCAGTTTTGTTTATTAAATTCTTCAATAATTGGTCTTAAGTACTGTGTGGTATATTTGGTACTATTGTAAATACTAACATGAAATATTGCTAATATTAAATAATACTAATTTTAGACTGATGGAAAAGCATTGAAGGAGCAGTAAAAATAATACTGTAAAGAATTCTGTTCATACCTAAAGATACAGTCAAACATCGGGTTGATATCTTAAGCCATTTTTCTTAGTCATGAAATGAACACACATAAGATGAGTAAGAAGTGTGAAAAATAGGAGTTACGGCTGATTTACTTCATATGCACAAGCCTTTGCTAAAGAATTAATGCCTTCCATAGTTGCCAGCATGCTGAATTATGTTTTAATACTTTATTCATCTTATAAATATGAATAGTTACCACTGTGAAAGAGCTATATAAGTAAGTTTGGAATCATTCCAAAGATGACAATGTAATGTAGTATCACTCTGAACATCATAACAAAAATACCTTTTAAGTCATAGAAAATTGTGATTCAAATGATCCATTAAAATATTTTAACCGATTACTAAGAGTGATTTAAATACCCAGTCTTCAATAGAAGTTATTCACAAGAGAGATGTGAAACAAATCTTGACTCAAGGAGTTTTTCTGAAATTCCCCACATGAGGATGACAGGCACATATCACTCAGGAATGGAAAAGGTTTCCCTCATGAATCACAGATGCGCTAAAAAAACATCAAATGAGAGCAACTTCCACCATGAGCGCTGTTGTTTTATTCAAGTTTCTACATGCTCCTTAGTTTACCTGCATGACATATCTTTTGCAGGAGTTATGTAGATGTCGTAGCCCTTTATAAATGCTGTTGTGTTTCAGAAGCTTCACTGAATGCAAATCCTTTTAACTGCTTGCCAGAAAAAGAATACAAACCAAACCAATTCTGTGCTTTGCTCTCTTTTGACTTCAGTGTCCCCATGAATGACCCAGATGCCCATTTTGTTTGATTTACTCTTTAAAATCATTTTAAAAGCCACCCTAATTTAAAGCATAAAGGGAAACGGGACATTTAGTTAAGGAATTATGGAGAGATGATCACTTTGAGAATATTTCTGAGAGAAATGGGACTTAAGAGAAGGATGTTGGCCAACAAACAGCAAGGAAGGAATCTAAGAAGGCACAGATATGGGAAGGTGCAGGATTGAGTCAGAGGGAATTAATAAAGCTGTGGAGGGAGATACCTGTAAGCATATCTGTAAGTAAGAGGCAAGGATGTCTGCATCCTTCCTACATCTGCATCTGTGTACAGAACAGATAGTAACTATTTTCATTAGAATAGCTCCTGTCTTTAAAATCATGAATAAGATTCAGAAGATACCATTATCACAGCTTGCTTATCTGGGACTGCCTTTGATAATCCAAGAAAGCATTTGAAGAAAGCTGCTAACCATCATCTCCAAGATTCCTATTCTTACCACTTCAAAGCCTTCTTCAATCCTAGAATAAAGAAGAAATAAATCACCTTTGATTTATACTCTAGGCCATCATCAAACTTTTTAAATATTGAATGAGAAAAAATATGTAATGTATATAAAGGAAACATAAAGACTATATATTCAATTATCAAATACTTAAAAGCAGCATTGGTATCAAACAGTAAATGATGCTTCACCTAAGTAAACAGATGCTTACATATCCAGCCTACTAGTAGATTAATATTTTACAGTCAGATTTTGCAGTTGTGTTCCAGTGATGAATATTAAGAAAGCAGATGAAGAGCAGCATGTTTCCAACTATCTTTACTGAAAAGTAGGGCCAGTTTTTGAAAAGACCTATTTGTCAAAGATCATGTAAGGAGGCTTCAATCTACAGAAGACCTCCTTGTAGTAAGTCCTTTTCAGAAGAAAAAAGGCCACAAAGGAAAGGGGCTTCCAAAGTCACACAAGGTCTATGAGAACAGATTCCATCCAGTACAGTGAACTGCTAGCCTTCTTCCAAGTATAATCAAGGAATAGTAACATCAGTAGCTTCAGGTCAGGAGTTTGCTTTAAATCCTTGCAAGCTAGAGGGAATTTATATAGATAACTGTATTATGAAGCTGTTTCACACTTTGAAACATGAAATCAGCACCACTCAGAAAGCATGGGAATATGGTAAAAGTCAAAATGGTTTGTGCAGTCTGAAAATGGAATCACAGTCAAAATTCTGCCTGTTGACTATTTTCATGTCCATCACATTAATCAGAACAGCTGTTACAATGAGAGCGTCTATGATATCCCACCACTGTTTTTTTAACCAGGATCAACATTCTGTGGAACTTGATAAGTGTCAGTACCTAATATATTGCTTCATTAGCATTAATTTTCAGCCACAAACTACTACTTTCCAATGTCAAATAATTTCTGATTTTCTTATCAACATTTTGATATTTCATTTTCAAGTGACAGTATTTTTTCATCAGAGACATAATAGGAAGAAAACAGTGTTAATGAAGCATGATGTATGTAAGAAGAGTTTGATGGTGTTTTCACAGGGAAAACCCTGAAGCCAGTTTCACAAACTTGACTTAATTAATGACATTGTAAAACCATTTAGCTTTTCCTTCTTTATTTTTCCCAGAAGGCTTTCATTAAAAACTCCATTTTTGTCCAAATAAGTTCTTTCTTATCTTGTAGATAAAAACCAGAACATATTTCTTGAAGATCTTTGTACTGCAGGAAGATGATTATTTGCACAACTTTAATTGCTGTCCAGCTGGGTTATAAGAAGAAAAGATACAACATAGGAGTAATTAATAGAAAGATAAAACGGAAACTTCATTGAAGTATTTTTGAGTTGATTAAGTCTTCCTATGATCAAGAACTTACAACATTTGTTCGAAGGGGATTAAAGTAGGGATTTTCACTTCCAATAGTATAAAAAATTTAGCTACTGATGAATCTAATCATATCAAGACATACATGCTAGTTCCATTTAAAAGTAAAATTTAGTTGATTCAGATCAGGCAAAATTTAGAGAATGACAGGTGGCTGCTAAAATATCCTACACTTTTTAACTGATCCTTTTTTCCAATTTCCTGATTTAATTCATGGCAGATTTGTTTGTTCTATATTAAATTCATATGGCATTAGTCTTTTGTGATATCATTGTGTGTTTAAATGGATATAATGTTGAAAAGGATTAAAACAAATAGCAAAAAAAAGTAAGTAGTAATCAACATACATTTAAATTAAAGCTAACTAAGCATATCACCATGAAAACTTACTTATTAAAAAAGTAATTTGGTCATTACATCTACAGTTTAATATTTAGACTTAAATGAAGGTTATCCTCTTCTGCAAAGGAATACCGTTTGGCATACCATTGATATGTGTGTACCATGTATAGTAAGGTGCTTAGCAAGATTTACACACCCAATCCCCAAATAGAATGATCTTTATGAAGTAATGTGTGATAATGTTCAGGGTGAGCCAAACTGACTTAAGCCAAACAAAGTTAATCCACATTGCCAACTTGCTTATATATGCCAGCGTCACAGGGGAAATTTAACCTGGCCAAGGGAATTTGAATCCTATGCTATCATTTCACTTCTGTGTCTAGAAGAAAAGCAATAAGCCTATAAGCCTACGGGGCTTAGCTCTGGAAAAAAGGCTAATGTTTGGGAAATCATTTTTTATGTGCAAAAAGAACCAGATCTCTCATCAGAGAGCAATTACTCATCTGAATAGCCCCATTCTCTTTTTATTTCAATGGCAGTAAGGAGGTACAAAATAAGGGAGGAAGAAAGGGAGACTTTCAGAGTCTTCAGTAAACTGGCAATACTAGACAACATGCTTTGGTTCATCTGGTATAGTGAGCATTAACATAACTCATAGGATGCTAATTTGAAGATTATAGTTCTTGCTAAAGGTGAGGGGAGTTCCTGTACTTCTTTCCTTTATAGTAATAAAAAGGTTGAATTATTGGCATTGGTTAATGCTTGATGAATTTGTAAAGGTTATCTTAAAATAGCTGAAATTCATTGTGACTATAATCTGTTATAGAATTTGGATAATTAAGTACACCTAAAATCCTAGTCATTTCAAGTGTAACAATACTTTCTTCTTAAGCTAACAAGACTCCCAACAGCAGTGGCCAAACAAGGGGCTAGATCCCTTTCTTTTTGCACCAAGTGCAGAAGACACACTTGTCATGGTGGTGGTCTACTTGAACATGTACCTGCAGTGTGCCCTTGTAGCAGTGAGGGCTAATAGCATACTGGGATACATTATTCCACTCCAATACTTAAGATGAGCTATTAGAAGCTGAAGAAGTTCCGTTTGTTTAACCTGCAGAAAAGAAGGCCTAAAGGGGACTTCTGTCTGCTTCTAGTAGGACTAAAGACAAGATGAAGCCAGACTCTTCTCAGAGGTACACAGCAAAGGGGCAAGATACAACTGCCATAGGTTGTGGTGAGAGTAAATGCAACTGGATAGAAAGGGGAAAAAAATCTCAGTTAGAATGGTTAACCATGGGAAAAAGTTGCTCCAGGAGGTTTTTCACCCTCCTGCTTCAGAGTTATTAAAATTCCACCTGGACAACACCCTGAACACCTTCATATAACTTCTAACCAAGCCGACCCTGCTGTAAGTGGAACGTAGGACTAGGTGACCTCCAGAAGTGACCTCTTGCATTCTTCTGTGATTTCATCTTGCCTAATCTTTAAGCTGACACTTTAGAAGGGCTCGGGTCACTTACAGACTCCAGGTCAGACTTTCTAGCCCACTATAGAAGTCTTAGGGCCTGTAGGGCATCTACAATAAGCTGGAAGCCAGTCAGGGAGCGCTGAAGTACCATATAATGACACTAAACAGCTATGCTTAGGCAACTGGCTATCTGTAATTGGTCCTCACACATTGTGCTCTGCCCAGATCCAGTAGGTATGCATAGAATATTCCTGAAACTCAGTGCTGTACCTGGGCTTTTGAAAATGCAATCACAGCTTTCTTTAAAATAATAAAATAATAAAAAAGAAGAATTATCCATTATACAGAAGATAGAGTGGTTAAAATATACACTCAGGGATGAGAGACTTGGATCAGCTGTCCTCTCTGCATACAGAGAGGACAATCATGCCTCAAATTCCTTTCAAATTCCGTTTCAAATTATCATGCCTCATCACCTTTAGTACTTTTCTTTTTATCTTACCTGTCTGAGGACTGTGTGTTTCACCCTTTCCTGATGAAGTTATTCATCATGCAACAAATTCCAGATTCACTAGGCCTGGGAGAAAAAGTGACACCATACCCTTCTGGTCAAGTTACTGTGTGAGAAACGTGATCTCCTATTCCTGCTGTGTTTTCTACATGCAATAATTTATTTCACAATTCAGTATTTAAGGGATTTAATTTCTTTATATTTAGAGTGGTTTATAAGAATAATGCCTAGATGGGTAAAGACATTTAGTTACCTAAATCACTCTGAGAGGGGAACCTATTACCATCTAAATACCTAATACTACGTTGAGTTGCCAACGTCTGCATTATTAGTTTCTGCAATGATCATTCAGAACCAATTTTTTTAAGATCTCTAGACTTGTGTTCAACCATAGAGAACAGCAAAGTATAAGAAGTGCTGAAAGTAAGGCATCCTTACTTTGGGCTGAGAGGTCATAATTCTTGCATTCATTACATAAAAGGACAGCTGAGAGAAAAGGAGGAAACAGGAACAGCAATTACTGGTTTAGAGATGTTATTAAAGGTAAGGAGAGGAATATGATATGGACATAAAATGTATATATGCAGTGTGATGCATGTTCTCTGTAATACTGCATTTGTTCTAATAAAAGACCAGCAAATACTTCCATACCATTCCATATGAAAATATGACAAATTTTATGCTTCTGAATGTAATGGCTTTGCATTCATTGGTATTGTATTACTCATGGAACTAGAACTGAATCTGTAGGGGTATTACATTTTTAATACACTTTTAATGAGATCTTATTTTAAGTAAGGTGCTTTAATATAATAAAAAATAACTAAAATGTGAAATTGCATAGCAATACCCCAAAGCACTCGGGATTTTGGCTTATATTCAACACTTAAATAATACTAGATGGTAGGAGAAGAGTGAAGCATACAAAGTAGGTGACAGCCATAGGTTGTCGGAAATGATGTATAGCAGAAGAGACTTAGAAAAGATCTGAAATTAAATAAATAAATAACTTCAGTGTTGGAAAGCCTTTTCTCCTGAAAGCTCTAAAGCTTTCTAAAGCTAAAAGTGCTTAAAACTTGACAGAACTAACTGGATTTGAAGAGTCTGCCTGCATGTTACCAATTTCATTGATGTTAAGTCTTTATGGATATGTATTTTATGGCAGGCTCTATTATGTGCCATCTCGTCCTTCTGCATTTGCGTTGGCCTGGAATTCAAAGGTTGGGGAGCAGTAGAAGGGAATTAATAGAAATACTTTTCCATTGAAATGGACTCACAAGTCAGAGGACTTTTCTTCCCTGGAAAACTGCCCAGGGGAGTCAAGAGAGAGGAGAAGAAAAAAAAAGGAAGGCTGCTTAGCAGTGGGCTCCTTTGCGGGCAATAGATCAGTTGGTTTTGGAACAATTTTTCAGCATTTAAATGGGCAACCTCAGTGTCAAGAGGTGTGATGACCACATACAAGGTCAATGTCACAATTGTACATGTTAAAGGAGGAAGAGTAAAGAAACAATGGGCAGTTAGTTATTGGTCAGCCTAATTAACAAGGATAACTGATCAGCCTGTGAATTCCTGTGATGCAACAGGAAGACAGTTCAAATGCTCTCTATAATGTGTTCAGTCATGTTACATTTTTAACTGTAGGATTTTATCAACAAGTATTATTATATAGAATGAGTTGACTTGCATGTAATTAAATACTAGGATTGTAAACAAAATACATTGAGGAATTCAGAGATTAAAGTTTCAGATATTGAATTTGGGTGCTGTTTATGAGCTGAAAATGAATCTTACTGGGTTCACAGTACAATTAGTGTTACTGGAATCTAGCTAGTGCTTCGTGTTGTGAAGCACAGCTAAAAGAAATTAATGGCTACTTGTGGCTACATAAATTTATTCCTGTTTCTCCAGAAGCCTAATTTTACTTTTGAAATTTGTTCCACATACACTGAGCTGTCTCATCTCTAGCATGAATAAAACATATGCTTGAATTTGGTTTACCTTAGCATTCCCTCTAAAGATTTAAAATGCATCATCTATTATACATACCATTATTTGATAATGAGGATTATCTATATGACAATCCTTGTCCCAGTTCCTTGGGTCATTCATATTGAGAAAACTATGGACATAAAGAATCTTGTTAAAGATTTATTGAAGTGTGAAAGGACCAGGATCAAACAGGAGAGAAACCTGGATGCAAACTCAGCATGGGCAAGGTTGTATTCTCAAAGAGCCTCCAGCTAAGACTCCTTTGGGAAATATATAACGTGCAGTGACTGTGCTCTTGGTGCTTGTAGTATTTTATCTTATTTCATGGAATCATGGAATTGTCAGAGTTGGAAAGGACCTCTAGAGATCATCTAGTCCAACTCCCCTGCTAAAGCAGGAACACCTAGAGCACATCACTCAGGACTGCATCCAGGCAGGATGTCTAGCTTTAAAATGTCATGGGTATAGTTCACAATGCACCCATCTTAGATCCTGCCTAAATCTGCTTCTACATGCTTAAATTCAATGTTTAGGATGCTCAGAAAAAAAGTTAAGAGGCATAGGCACCAAGCCTTTATTAAGCAATAAAAATGCCTAAATAACTTAATGAATCATGCGGTACTTGACTAGAAACATCCAAATAGGAGAGTGTTTAGCAGGTAGGAATAACCACCGCTGCATTAGCAACCAAACCAGGCCAGGACATGGAGTCTGCCCCAGGGGTGGGTGGCACTGCACTATTCTCATTACTCAGATAGGCCCAGTTCCCTCCAGAGCTGGAGAGCTTCATCCATCCATCTGCAGAACAGCCTCTGGCCAGGCACTGTCTGAGAGTTCACTGTGTGGCACAGGTTGAGATGGTGCTGAGGAACATGCTACCATCTTGACAGAAATTGGCAGTGCTCGTGTCTCCTCTGCCTTGACTTTCTCTCATTTGTTGATATAGATGGATTCACTTACTACTATGACAGGGTGAGCACTTTTCTACAAATCCTGTTATACCTCTTGCTCTTCTTCTCTCTAAGGAGATTTTTTTTTCTGTTTGTCCCTTATCTAATTATTTTAGGGTAGGACTCCCTCAGTTTCTCCTGTTAAAGCTTTTCTGTCTTGCCTGGAATAATGAGATACTGAGTGTAAGAAAAGAGGGGAGGCCAAGAACAGGCTTATATGGTCTAATGTTAAAAACAATTAGCTGAGAGTGGAGAGGCTTAATCCCAGCCTTGTTCCAGTCATTCTTGAATGGGGTCAGTGTATATATGCCAGTTTAATTAAACTGGCATATATTGCAACTCCGGTTCTATCAGTATCATGTTCTCTATGGACACCATGCCTGAAATTTGCATTAGAGGCGACAGCTGAGAAAGTCAGTCTGCAGAATATGATTGGTCTTATTTGGCTAGGTGAGAGAAAAAGAATTTGGTCCAAGGTATGTAAATGCTTTTTAATTTGTATATATTCATCCTAAATTAAAACAGTTAAAGCAGCTTCTGTATCTTATAATTTTTTTTAAATGTCATATCTCTCTGTGAATTAATCTACATTGCATAACAATCCAATTTACAAAAGCCTGTCAATTTTCTGTCATTATGTAGATCTGCAAATTAAATTAATTAATTAATTAATGCTGCTTGAGGTATTTCTTTCCTGTTCCCACTATGAGAAACATGAAAAATCTTTCTTTTATAAGATTGCTTGTAAAAAAATACAGCAAATTAGCAAATTGAGAAGATAAACGTACTTCTTGACAAGATCAAGTTGGACCTGGTGCAAATTACGTTACACTTCTCCAGCATTTCAAATCCATTGTTCTTTCCATTGCTTTATAATCAATTAAAACTTCTGTGTCTACTGATGTGCTAAGAAGAAGAAAACAGAAGTGCCATTATTCAGGGCCAGGAGTTCATCGTCAAAGCTGACTGCCAGTGTACCAAGGGAATCAGTAGATGGCATTCCCTCTAAACATACAGCACTGCATCATATTATTTTTCAGTGATAATGTGTAAGTAATTTGCACTTTTTTAGAAATCAACTGTATATATTTCTGAGTTGTCTTTTAGAGATATTGCTGCATATTGTATGCAGGCTTGCACAAAGATACTTACAGCAGTTTTTAATTAGTATTTTAGAGATTAACCACACTAAAGAACCTCACGGCTTAGAACTGAGTCTGTGGAAGTTCTTGGGCACATACTTTACTTTAAAGTGCGTATACCTAAAATGTAAGTCTTCAGGATCCTCACTCAGTTATTCTTTTAATCAATAAATATTCAATGGCTATATAAAAATATTTGCTTCTGACATGCCAGACCTACTAAAATATTGACAACACTGAAAAGAAAAATGCTTAACCTTGTCAGAGCCTTCAGAGTAAGCATTCTCATTTCTGTTTCTGGGTCTAATCCAGCAGATATTTTAATTGCATGCTTTTTAGAATGAGCTCTGACAATAAGCAGCATCAGGAGAAGAAAAGGTGGTACAGCAGTTTCTCTCCATCAGTCCTACAGCCAGCGTGGTGACCCTGGAAGCTGGACACTTGAGTTCCCTTCCTCTGGAGGAAATAAAAGCTCCAAATAGTACCTTCCTTCTCTTATGCAGTATAAAATATCTCCAACAGAAGAGACTGAGAATCAGTCCTAAATCCCTTCCAGCAAAGACGTGATACCCTCAGTGTGCCTGAATCACTCGACCTGTATTTTGTCAGACAGCAGAGGCTTTGGTTTGTGTTTCCCACACTCGTGCTGAGCGCTGTAGTCGTGGTATTGCATGAATGGGAAGGATGAGAAGAAGAACCAGACATGCAGCACCAGGGAGGTTGACAACAGCTGGTTTATTTGGACCTCTGATTTGTTTGAATAAACAAGGATCTACCTACGCTACATAAATTTCATTACTGCTGTTGGGCAGAAATAGGAACAGTAAAACAGTAAATCACAGTAAACAAGATCTTTTAGGAAAGCATCGATAGGGATCCATCCTTGCTTTACTTACCCAGAACTGCATCTTTTGCTGTAAAAAAAAAAAAGACTGTTTAACATCTGTTGACTGAATGAAGATATTTTCTGAGCTCACTTTTTGCAGTATGCTTCTCAGAAATAAAGTCACGTGCTTCAGAGGAGCTTTAGAGAAGAGCCAAATTGAAGTCAGTGAGGCAGCACCGGGGGGCACATGTCCAACTGAGTATGAAGTACTGCATAATGCAGTATGATCGTTTTCAGGTAGAATCAGTATTGTTTTTTCTGGCGTATTTTAGGGCATTATGGCCTCTATAATCCTTTCCATGCTTGGTGAGCAATTGAAAGCAATAGTTTGCATCTGCTGACTGAAGCAATAGGCAATTGTTATAGGACCATATGGTACGCCACTCTCGCATCAGCTACCATGCATATTTTGGAAAAAAACTGAATGTATTTCTTAGCAGGATCAATCATCCATCACCTAATGTCATTTTAATGTAAGAACTAACAAAAATTCATATTTCTTTTGAGAATTAACTGCCTGGAAGTTATTTAATGTTTATTGGGAGTAAGCATGGTAGGACAGATTCTTCCTGGGAAAGAAGCAGCTTAGTGCCTTTTGGTCCCATGGATAGGCTGTGAATTACCTTTATTAAAATGGGCTGAAAAGGAGTCTTAACTGCTTTGAGCATTCTCTCTAATTTTAGATCGATTTATGTGATGATTCTATCAAATAGACACTCAAACATGTGATGCAAATTTGTAATTGATCAGGTGGTTAGAATATTTGGGTTTGATTTATATCTGCTTACCAAGCCAATATGTAAAGACTGTCTTGCACACAATTACTTAAATTTTTGGAGTACTAGATACAATTGCAAATGCTCTCGCAACTTTTTGAAACTCTTCTAAGAATCTGGTCAGTAATATTTGTTAGATACGTGGAGCTAAACTGGCATTTGTTGTGAAGAGTTGAGGGTCCTGCCCTTACGTGGGATGTTTGTAATTTTAAAGAATTTAAGCCTTCCTAACCAAAAGGGATGATCCTACAAAGACTTTGATAATTAGTTTCTATGTTAAAAAAAAATGATAGACTCATACTGATCAAAGAATCTTAGCAGTTTCAACACCAATAACATGAATGTTTGCCTTGATCAATTCATGAGGGATTTCCTAAATTCCCCAGAAATCCAACTTGAAAGCATGACTCTAGGCACAGTTTTGAACAACAAATTAGATCATGTAAATAGACTTAATCCAATTTCAGTACTTACACGGCCACTATCCTTAGAATAGCTGGGTGCTTCACGATTCTTAATGTACTTAAATGAGTCACTAAATTATTAAGACCACAATTCAAATTATTAGTAATTTATATAGAAAGTTGAAGAAAGCTTATGTAATTATTCCATTATTCTACTCTGCTTTGCAGGTCCTAAAATGGTAGAATTCCACAGTCAGCAGTTTCAGATCAACTCAAAGGACGGCAAGCCACTTTTTACAGTGGATGAAAATGAGGTTGTAATTGGCACAGATAAACTTCGAGTCACAGGTTTGTAATAGTTTAAGAAATGCCCAAATGATAGCCACAAGAAAAGCACAATAAAAATGGTGTGTTTAATTACATCTTTGTGTGTGAACATAGGTTCTCATTTTACCTCACTAGAAAACAGAAATCTGAAGATATTCTGACCTCTTTCAATAAATAATCAATAGAGAACTTTTAACAGCACAATGATAATATGTATTTATAAATATGTATATATGTCTCTCTATTTGTGTGTATTTTATTTTAAAGCTATTAGTAATTGCAACTGTACTGGTGTGGGTTTTTTTGAAATTTTTAATGTTTCCAATGCACACTGTTAACTGAGGCTAAAATAATTCTAGATGTTCCAGTTTGAGTTGTATTGAGTTTTATTTGTGAAAACCTTTTAGACTGATATTTTTGTATGGTTTTATCTTCAAAGTATTTCTGCTCTGTGTGTAGCATATGTGTCATAAGGTGGTATTTGTATTATATTTAAAACGTCATCTGTCAAAAGACAAGTTTGTCCTAGGCTATTTCTGCAACTCACCAAAGTACTCATTTACAAAGTAAGATGTCATGAAAAACTGACAAAAAAAATTCCTTTTATATGACCTGGTAAAGTCAACCTTCATTTTCCAGGTGTAAGGTTGCATTAAAACAGGTACATCAAGGTGTGATTTCTCTTCAAATGGAAGAATCCATCTGAAGAAATATTTAAATTATCCTATAACTTGTTTCCAATTACATTTTTTATGTATTTAACCTGAGGTAACTGTGGTGCATTGGCCTTAGCCAGTCAGCAGGTACCCACCAAGCTGCTCTGTCACTCCCCTCCACAGCTGGACGAGGGGAGAGAAAATACAATGAAAGGCGCATGGGTTGAGGTAAGGACAGGGAGAGGTTGTTCAGCAGTTACCGTCACAGGAAAAACAGACTCAACTTGGGAAAATTAGTTTATTACCAATCAAAGTTAGAGGAAATAAAAATTAAATCTTAAAATACCTTCCCTCCACTCTTCCCTTCTTCCTGGGCTCAATTTCACTCCCAATTTCTCTACCTCCTCCCACCCATCAGTGCAGGGGGATGGGGAATGGGGGTTGTGGTCAGTTCATCACATGTTGTTTCTGCTGCTCCATGAAATTGTTGGGCAGCCTGTTCCAGTGCTCTGCCACTCTCAAAGAAAAGAAGTTCCTCCTCATGTTTAGGTGGAACTTTTTACATTCAAGTTTGTGCTCATTTCCTCTTGTCCTGTAACTGGGCACCACTGGAAGGCTGGCCCCTTCCTCTTGACACCCACCCTTTAAATATTTATCAGCATTGATAAGATCCCCCCTCAGTCTTCTCTTCTCCAGACTAAAAAGTCCCAAGTTCCTCAGCCTTTCCTCATAAGAGAAATGTTCTAGTCCTCTCATCATTTCTGTAGCCCTCTGTTGCAGTCTCACCAGCAGTTGCCTGTCCTTCTTGAACTGGAGAGCCCATAACTGGACACAGTACTCCAGATGGGGCCTCACCAGGACAAAGTAAAGAGGGAGAATAACCACAAGTCCACAGGTCCTACCAGATTTCCCATGGGGTCACAGCCTCCTTCAGGGATCCACCTGCTCCAATGTTTGGTCCTTCACAGGCTGCAGGTAGATATCTGCTCCACTATTAACCTCCGTGGGCTGCAGTGGGACAACCGGCCTCATCATGGTCTTCAACACAGGCTGCAGGGAAATCTCTTCTGCTCCTCAAGCACCTCCTCCCCCTCCTTCTTTACTGGCCTTGGAGTCTGCAGAGTTGTTGCTCTCACATATTCTCGCTCCTCTCTTCAGCCACATTTGCCCATGTTTTTTTTTCCTCTTTTTAAATATATTATCCCAGAGGCTCTGCCACTGTCACTGATAGGCTCAGTCTTGGCCAGTGGCAGGTCCATCTTGGAGGGGGCTGGCATTGGCTCTGTTGGACATGGGGGAAGCTTCTAGCAGCTTCTTACAGAAGCCATCCTTGTAGGCCTCCCTGCTACCAAAACCTTGCCAAGCAAACCCAATACAGCAACTGTCATCTTTAACTTTTGATAATTATTGGTCCTCTGAAATCTTGAGGTCTTAATTTGAATGGATATATTCATATTTTTTCACTGTGCAAAATTACAAATGTGGTAGTAACTATACAATTAGTGTCTGAAAGCCAAAGGTGTAATAAATGTGTTAACAAAATTTGTTTACACCTGAGGGTTTTATCTTAAGTTTTTTTACTTTTTAACCTAATTGAAATTACAACTTTGTTTAAGAAGGAAACCATATCAAATAATTATTGTTTGCCCAAGGGATGCTAAACTTTAATAGAAAAGCATGTTTAGCGAAGATACGAAAAGCTGCATAATTGTTAACTGATTTGGAAAAGGTCTATCTCAAAGTAAGTAAAAATCATTCACATGAGTTGAAATTGTTAAGCTAAAACATGTGTTCTGACTTGTCCAATATTAATCTTTACACTGCAAGGATAATTGTTTACTTTAGCAGATATTATAGGAAGACACATTGCCTGTTTCTTTTTTATGCCATAGTACAATTCAAAAGCAAATCCATTAAAGTTAGTGAGGTTATTTCAGTGTAAAATTATATGTGAGAGAAGATTCATGCCTACTTTGCTTCAAATTAATTTATTAAAATTGTGATTTAAATGATACTATTAGCATGAAAGATAAATTAGTAGTGCTTTGCGTACTGAGATAATTTTTTAAGCATTTTAGATAGAGAACAAGATCAATGTGAAATAAATCTTGAAAAGTTCATACCATAAGAAACAGGCTGTCTTAGGCTTAAAATACACAAAGAACATTTTGCAGTTTTTTCTGTACAATATAGTGAACTATTTGATTTTACTTCTCCTTATTTATGTGAATTATGAAAAGTTCAGTAACAATTTGTAAGAAAACCTGACAGTTTTCAACGAAAATATAATGCAGTGAAATGCAAATGTCTGTGATTTATGGTACTTCAGGAAAAATGCAAAAATCTGAGAATAAGATAATCCAAACCAACACCTCAGGAATTCTAATTTTCCAATTGTTTGACCTCATACTATTGCAGTTCAGACATTTTCTGGGCCATGTGGTAGAATTGTGGTAGTCCCTCTCTCTGTTTTCCTAAGAAGATAAATGCCTGGGAAAAGCCATGATCAGCCAAGTGTCTCAGATATCCCACAGGGTGACAGAGGGTGACAGAGGTGACTAGATGCCCAAGTTCAAACAACTGAGTTGAACCCACCATCAACACAGTCAATGCAGCCTAGAGCATGGTTCATCTCACCTTGAAGGAGACACCAATTCCTGGCATGCAGAGAGCTCTTCTGCCCACCAGATGTGGTTGTCTACTTTAGGATTAGCTCAATGGCTGGCTCATCTCCTTTGGATATAGTGGCTGAGTTCACATGCTTAAACATAAGCATCCAACAGTGTTTGAAACACTTTAGCCTATGTCAGACACCACATGGTATTGCTGTACCAACAGGAGACACTTCCTTTGATCATGGCAGCTGGATGTACAAGGGTATTTTAGATGACAGTTGGTACCTATGATTAGGCAACTAAATTATCCCTGTACCTCATCTGAGACACCTATATCATAGACACTTAAACTTAAATGTATGAAACTGAAGTTCCACTTAACCCTTCATGAAAAACAATGCTACCTGAAGGAGCATGTACTCCAATTACAGCCTCTCTAATATTATTTCAGTAATAACCTGCATCTTTTCCAGACGTTTATTATGCTACTACAGAGGTATCAAACATCATCATTTTGTTCTGATAGGGTTTTATACATTCAGTTGGCATTGGTGGCAGTCAAACCCACCAAGTGTATTGGCTGGCAAAGACCCAATTGCTTTCTAACTTAGAATATTTCCATGGCAGAAGGACTGAAGTCAGAACAGTAGCTGGAAACAAAGTTCTGCACAAATTGCTAGAGTTCATGCCCATAGGAGTCCTGTTTCTTCACTCACTTGCCTGCTCTGCAAACTTGCCGACTAGAGGCTTGCTTAGAGGTGACAACTCTAGAGTATGTAAATAAGCCTTTTCATTCCCTTTTATACCACACATCCCCATGCTACTATTAACAGTAAGGTTTCCAGTTGGCTTTCTTCTATTTCACAAAATCACAGAATCTTCATGGTTGGAAGGGACCTTTAAGATCATTGAATCCAACCACAAAAAATAAAAAACCACAACAAACAAATAAACAAACAAACCACACCAAGAAAAAACACAAACAGACACAAACCAACAATCTTGGGTACTAGAGCATGCCCTGAAGTGCCATGTCTACACATTTCTTAATACCTCCAGGGATGGCAACTCCACCACCTCCCTGGGCAGGCTGTTCCAGTGCCCGACCACTCTCTCAGTAAAGTAATTCTTACCAATATCTCATCTAAACCTCCCCTGATGCAACTTCAGACCATTTCGTCTGGTTCTGTATTTATTCATTTGAGAACAGGCCAACACCCACTGCTCTACAACCTCCTTTCAGGTAGTTGTAGAGGGCAATGAGGTCCCCCGTCAGCCTCCTCTTCTCCAAACTAAATGTGCCCAGTTCCCTCAGCCTCTCCTCATATGACCTCTTTTCTAGACCCCTCACCAGCTCGGTGTCTCTCCTCTGGACATGCTCCAGCATCCTTCCTGTAGTGAGGGGCCCAAAACTGAACACAGTACTCGAGGTGGGGCCTCACCAATGCCAAGTACAGAGACACAATGACTTCCCTATTCCTGTTGGCCACGCTATTCCTGACACAGGCCAGGATGCCATTGGACTTCTTGGCCACCTGGGCACACTGCTGGCTCATGTTAAGCCAGCTGTCCACTAACACTCCCAGGTCCTTTTCTGCTGGGCAGCTTTCCAGCCACTCTTCCCCAAGCCTGTAGCGTTGCCTGGGGTTGTTGTGACCAAATGCAGGAGTTGGCACTTGGCTTTATTAAACCTTATCCCATTGGCCTTGGCCCATCCTGTCCAGATCCCTCTGTAAAGCCTTCCAACCCTCAAGCANNCCTAGTTTGGTGTCATCTGCAAACTTACTGAGGGTGCACTCAATCCCCTTATCTATTTCATTAATAAAGATATTAAACAAGACTGGCCCCAAAACTGAGCCCTGATTTGCCCCTATTTCCACACAAGCAGTACTGTCTCTTGTCACCACTGACCTGTCTTTCAGAGCAGGGTGTCTGTTTTAGAAAGCAGGAGGCCTAGGATGCATTCCTTCTTTCAGCCCAGGAGAAGTTGACTCTGCAGTCACACCTCCCAGGTCAGTGCTCTGTACTGCCATAGAACATAATGGGTGCCCAGCATGAGGGGACTGCTGGGAGCAAGCACTCTTCATGTCTGCCAGCAAACTGAAGGTCCGCTTCTGGATACATGCTACCTCATTCCATCCTCTTCTGTGGTTCACCTTCAAAAAAGAGAAGGAGATGGTGAAATGTGTCCAGTTCTGGGCTCCACAGTTCAAGAAGGACAGGCAACTGTTGGAGAGACTACAGCAGAGGGCTACAGAGATGATTAAGGGCCTGGAGCATTTCCTTTATGAGGAAAGGCTGAGGAACTTGGGACTTTTTAGTCTGGAGAAGACTGAGGGGGGATCTCATCAATGCTTATAAATACTTAAAGGGAGGATGTCAGAAGGATGGGGCTAATCTTTTTTCAGTGGTGCCCAGTGACAGGACAAGAGGAAATGAGCACAAACTTGAATGTAAAAAGTTCCACCTAAACATGAGGAGGAACTTCTTTACTGTGAGAGTGATGGAGCACTGGAACAGGCTCCGCAGAGAGGTGGTGGAGTCTCCTTCTCTGGAGACATTCAAAACCCGCCTGGACAAGTTCCTGTGCAACCGGCTGTAGGTGGACCTGCTTTGGCAGGGGTGTTGAACTAGATGATCTCCAGAGATCCCTTCCAACCCATGTAATTCTGTGACTCTGAAATCCCCAGAGCTGTTCATTGCTAAGCATGGATTTTGTCTCCTCCAGTGAGGAGGGAATGCTCCAATAACAATGCTGTTTTATAAAGGCATTTGGAAAGGTTATTTTGAATTAAAATGCTGTAATTCCTGGGTTTCAGTGCTGACTCCAATAACAATACGCTTGGGGCCCTCTGGGGAGTTTGGCCTCTATCTGCCTTCTTTCTAAGTCAAAGTGGTGCATAGACCAAGAGACCTGCCACACCAAGAACAGATCCCTAAAACAGGGCTTTGCTTTATTTCTAACCAGGCTTCAGCAGCTATGATTGCACTCAGGCCTCACAAATCTCTCTTTGTATAGATGTTCCTTTCTCCAGTCCATTTTTCCAAACTCCTCTTGCTGACATCTCTTTGTGTGTATCTGGTCATCTTTAATGCAAAAAGTACAAACCTGGATAGGAGTATAAAAGTTGGACTAGAAGAGGCGTCTGATTTATTATCTCACATCCCTTTCATAGGCAAGGAGGTCATACGATTTCCTTTATAATCTTGTCAAGCTACATCTGAAATACAAAGAAACACTGCTCATTTTTCTATCACCAAACATGAACTTATGTCTAATACGTGCTGCAGGAGAAAGGCAAAAGGCTGTATATAAACAGGTCCCAGAGTGAAATTAGAAAAGCCTGTGAGACAGAAGAGTTTCCTCCACTGCCATGAACTCTTCCTTCATTGCGCCTTGCAGCTCTGCACTTCCCATAGCAAGACATCATGAGGGCACCTGTGGTACATGGCATTCCACATGTGCTGCGAGGTGTCCCCAGCAGCCTGTCAGCCCACTCATGAGCAAGCTGCAGATCTGGTTTTGAGAGTGAATCTAAGTGACCTTAAGCCTCAGTAGAGCACTCCAAACTTTAGTTAGAAGAGAAGACAACTTCTGAGCAATAAATTTTAGGGATGTTGTCAAAGCAAAGCCATCCGGATCAGAAAATATTACTAGATAAGGTAGTTTGAGCTTAAATCATTAAGAAGGAGCTCCTCTATAGAGAATTGACCTGATAAAGTTGCAGTTGCAAAATAATTGAGATATCTCTTTATTAATGACTTGTCCTTTTCATTCTTACCGCCTCTCTGTGTCATCTGAAATCATTAGTAATTACCTTTTTTCTTCCAACTCCATGATAAAATGTTACATCACATTTGGCCCCACTAGTAACACATCCCCTCAATCATAGTTCTCTCTTTGCAGTTATGTTTTAAGATCTATCAGTCAATTTTAATCCATATAATGCATTCTAGGCTGATTTGTGTTGCTCTGATCTCTTAATCAAAATGTGATGTGATATTGAAGTAAATGTCTCTGAAATTTTATTACACCCATACTATTACCTTTATCAGCCAAGCTTGTCGTCTCATTTTCAATTCAAAGATATAAATGTATTCAATAATGTCATACTCAGTGCTATACTGCATACAAAAAAGGTGCAAGAAGTACAGGAGATGGTGTTTAATTAATCTGCTAGAGGATCTTAGTATTTTGTGCTTGCCTTTCATATTCTGGTTCTTCAGTGTCTTGACTTTCACCTGAGTGAGAGTGAGTATGTGAGAAAGTGCAACTGTATTTCTCATGTTTTTCCATGAAGCTGCTGATACAGATACTTGAAACCTTTAATTCCACTTCTAATCCATTTTGGAACTAAAAATCAATAATGATGAGATATAATGATTGTATGGATTTCTGAAGAAGGTAGAGGAATTATATGAAAATCAGGCAGAGCCCAGAGTAGAGCTTTTCAGAGTCTGCCCATGCAGGTGATGTCTAATCATAGAATCATGTGGGCCGGAAGGGACCTTCAAAGGTCATCTAGTCCGACCCCCCTGCAGTCACAGGGACACCTCCAACTAAACCAGGTTGCTCATGCCCATGACTAGACCATGTCACCTTGAATGTCTCCAGGGAAGGGGCTTCACCCTTCCCTGGGCAACCTGTTCCAGTGCTCCACCACCCTCATTGGAAAGAATTTGTTCCTAATGTCTAATCTAAATCTG
>BJBW01008548.1:0-28458 GCA_004320125.1 Scolopax mira | reverse complement strand
TATTGAGGGCTCCAGACCTGCACACAGTACTCCAGATGAGGTCTCACCAGAGCAGGGTAAAGTGGGAGAATCACTTCTCTGGACCTGCTGGCAACACTTCTTTTGATGTGGAGATGGAACTCATCAGCCAGGTTTGAGAGACACATCTTTTCCTTTCGCAGTCATTATTTATTATTTTTTCAGTGGCAGTGAATGATACACTGTATTCGTGTAGTTAAACTACTAGACTCCACTTTTATTACTCTGATTATTAATGTGATAGCTAGATGTGCCATTTCATGATTCTATGAATAGCCATTAATGTTACTCTTGCAAAATATTAATGGAAGTCTTTTTAATAATTGTAACTATATGGCTTATAGCAAGTGGACTAAATAATAATATTTTATTTTTTTTACACATGCACATAACAGGAAAAAATCATAAGAATGCCATCATAAGACAAGATTATGAATAGCAGTAAAACAGTGTCATACCATTAGGTTCCATGCAGCTGCTCCAGCGTGTGCTGGCTGTTTCAGTGCTTTCAATCCAAGGACTGTAACTTGTGCAGTAATGACACACTTTAAGATGCAAACAGTTAAGGTGCTTTATGAATGTGCCACTCAAAATACTTCACTGGAATAGAGGCTCTTCAAGAACACGCCGGAGAAGTGAGGGAGAAGAGTTATGTGGGAGAACAGCAGGAATGCCTGGTGCTCAGCCTTGGCAGGGATGAGGAGTGGGTACTGCAGATCACCTGATGGGGAGGAAGCCGATGAGACCTTCTTCAGATAACGGGAAGAAGCCAGGTGACAAATGACAAGTCTTTATCTCCAGAATAGCAGTGTTATCAAATGCTCGGCTTTCCCTACAGACCTTACAGAGAAGATGGAAATGAATCTTGTATCCAGAAACTGTGCCAAGATCCTCGCTATGGGATGCTATTATTTAGGTAGCAAGAGATTGGCATTGAATTCAATTGACATTGAATTCCACCACTGTTGCCATTGTATGTAGGGATGTGCAGTAGTGTAGCAAGACATGAAATTTGAAACTGCACAGTTTTGTACAATTGTAAGAAGCATTGTACATAGGCATTGTACATAAGGCATTGTAAGAAGCTATGCAGCTCATCTAAGAATGGGAATTCACTTCTGTCTTCATTATACCTCATCCTATGACACAGTACACTTAAACTGGTACTGGAAATTGCCTGAAACTGTCTGATGGAAAAGGAAGTGGATTCCAAACTATACCTGAGTGGAAGAAGAGACCATGGAACCTGTGTTGGTATAATAGATGTGTGCATGAGTAAGAAAAAGAAGTGGGAAAAAAAAGGAAATTTTAAAAAGGCTTTCCAAGGTCATAAAACCAAAATATGCGTCCACAACAGCATTTTTTTCTGTCAGGACTGCACTTTCACTGCAGAACTGATGGTTCTGGCAGTTCTCACATCCCACTGATTTATACCATGGAGGAGTCAGGGAATGAATACAGTGGATTCCTCTTGGATGAAACCAAACTGAGAAATGGGCTCCATGAATGCATTTACTTCATCAAAATATCAAACATGTTTTAAGTCCACGGGATGAAGGTGGAGTTGGTTGAAAGTAAAATCCCCTAAATATGAGCAGCAGATCTTTAACACCAAGTGTATCACTCTATAAATTCACCCTTTTCAGGTCACATTACCTCCTCACATAGATGTACCTAAAGACTTCCCAGAACTATTGGAAGACATTAAGGTCAAGCTGTCTCCCCTGATGAATCATGTATTTGGAGCTCATTCAAAGTTATTGACAAGTATTTTGTTAGCACAGGTAGTATAGTGACAGTATAGATTTCACTGAAATTACAACTCATTCATTGTAATCCAAGATGAAAGTCTGAGCGAGGAAAACTGAAATGCTTGCTTTCCTAAGAATTGTCAGGTAGGACAGTGGAATGAAGGACAGTGAGGCATCATGATGTATTCTCAAAAGACCGCAGTGTTGGAAGAATTGCATTTGAGAAAATCTTGAATTCATTGCCACCTCTAGCTGGCATGAAAACTTAAGTCAAAAATTTTGACAGATCAGCATATCACTGCAAAATATCCTAGTTGTACCAAATCAGCATTTTCAAATTATTTAATTCCTTAGGGTTTTTTTTTCATCATCACCAGTGTGTAAGGTTGCCACCTTGAAACACCCTCCAGCACAAATACAAGAACAGAGGAATAAACTATGTCAAGCCAGCCATTGGGTTTTATCTTGCAAAATAATCTTCATGCTAATGAAGAAGGATTAAAGTCCTGTCTGAATTAATCGATTTTGTGTTTTCCAGTGTTATATTCATGGCAGCTAGCAGATTCTAGAAAGACTAACAGACGATGAAGATATCGACAGTTAAACAAAATTCAAAGAGAAGTTTAGAAATCCATGCTTTCTTGAAGTGGTGAAGTGATTCAGTATGGCAATTTGTATATTTTGTATATATAAATCACTGTTGCCGTTTTTTTTACATGTGAAATTTTACAATATGGTATTTTTCTTTGTTTTTCAGGGCCTGAAGGAGCACTTTTTGAACACTCTGTAGAAACACCACTTGTGAAGGCAGAAGCTTTTAAACAGCTTAGGTAAGAATTTATACATAAAAACATAAATCTAATAAATAAATTTATTTACTGTAGATACTAACATTTTTCTGAACAAGGGATTTTCTTAAGCATTTACAGAACTACTATTGGGGTTTCTATTTTATGCAACAAATTATTGTTTTAAAGGAAAATTATACATTGCTCTTCAATTTTGGAATAGATTATGAATGGTTTATTGATGATGGTTAATATTTAAAGCCACATAAGATACTATGGAAGGTTTTTCTGTAAATTTATATTTTTCAATTTTGAACCACTTAAGTATGACTTTTTCTGTAATAGAAGTTGCTTGTCTGCAGTAGGTCATCGACCTGTTCTTAGTCAAGATTTTAAAAATTAGTATCGATCTGAGGAAACAGACTAATAAGAAAAATTTGGAAATGTGCAAAGCTCAGTATAACTAAAAAGCAGTTTGGGGTGAGAAAATCATTATAAAGTCTGTTATAGGTTTCAGAGCTCCTTAACTCTGGGGTAGCATTTCTTTGTTCATTATTCTACGTAATTTTGGAAATCCAAAATTATATGATGGTTATGATGAGGTAATAAACTCAATTTATTTTCTGTTCATGAAGATGTTATGTTTCATTTTATAAGCCAGTTCAAAGAAAGATTTGAAATGAAAGAGTATCTTTTTAACAATTATACTTCTTTCGTACCTTGGCAGTCTGCTATGTTCTGTCATAATTTCTCTTCTTAGTGTTTCTTTTCCAATAGAGAGAACTATTAGAGAGTAGCAGAAGATGATTAAAGCTTTCAAGAACACTGTCTGTTATCTTGGTGACTGAATTTTCAAATTGAAAATGGTAAATGAGAAGGAGACTATTAAGATACTTCTTTTAATTTTCTCCTTTATACTTAAAATTTAATCACAGTAAGATACCTTGTGCTTGCATTTGAAGGCAGAATGATCTCAAGACATTAGTTTTTACATGTTGGTCTCCACTTTCAAAAACGTGTTTCTTCTACTATAGTAGAATTTCTATGTGACAGATTTTGATGTAAGATTGTGCATTGTGGTGAACATTGTCTGGGTTTGGAGAGAGTAGATTCATTGGGTTGTAAATTTGTCATTTCCTGTGATTATCTCAATTTTGATAAAGTAGGACATCGAGTTTTGTAATTACAAAGCTAAGAAGCTCTCTGCAAGTTTTAATTGGATACGTATCAGTTATTTTTTGTGGTTATTACTTTGCTTCAAATGCATCATTAATTAATAATATTTTAATAGACTTAAAGCTAAGAGTTTTATCCTACAGCCATTTACATTTTACATTTTATGTTCTTATCTGTACTTTGTTTAAAAACAATTACACTGTTTCAGACTACATCCAACTATTGTTATTATAAATTTTTCATCTATTTTTGAAATAGAACATCATCACACAGGAAAGTATTGAGATTAATTCAAAAGGTTTGTACAGTTCTCCTGCATGGATGAGTTTACCTTGTGGCTTATCTCTACCATTTTTACCATGTCAACTATAAGCACGTGTTTCAATCTAGGATGTTGCTTTGTGTTAGCAGAGCTCGAGTTACAACAGTTGAAATCCCATTCAGTTCTGTCTTCAATTAGCTTAAAATAGTGGGAAGTACAGATTATTCCAGAATTTACAGAAGTTATGCTAATAGTTTTTATAATGTCAAGGCCATACCTATATGGGCACATTAACACTGATAGTTGTGACTGACGTTAATCATAGAATTATAGAATCATAGAATTGTCTAGGTTGGAAGGGACCTTTAAGATCATCTAGTCCAACCATCAACCTAACTCTGATAAAAAAAATAAATCACTAAACCATGTCACTAAGTACTAAGATCTCACATCAATCTAAAGCTGCTAGGTATCACAGCTGTGCTAGAAACCAAGTTAGTGTAACCCCAAGAAAAATGCTATCAGGATGTGAAGCTGTGCAATGAATACAGCACTCACTCATGGCTCCTGAAGCTTACCCTGAGCTGAAGCAGTTCAAAATGCCTCATTCCTTTAAATTACTTTATTTTTTGCTGTCTTTACCATCCGTAATCAGTGTCAAGTGTGAAAGCAGAGGAGGGGGGATCGAGGAGCAAATTGTTTGTCTGCAGTGCAGATGCTAAGTTAAGATATAAACAGAGAAGAGCAATTTACAAGGCTTATGCTGGTAAAAGGTTATTTTCAAGGGTAACCTTAAAAGTCAGTGTAAACAAAATTCACCTGTTCTGTTGTGAAGGGGCTGAGACAAGTTTACCAATGAATGGCAGTTTTGTAATGGTTTATAAATATTCTGTTTCATTCCACGCTATTAAGTATTGGAAGCTACTGCATGAAAAGCACTTGCATGTGAAAATTTAAAACACAATTTTAAATATTACTTTTCTATTTTAAATTTGAATATGCTTCCTTTCAAGATTAAGGTAGTGAGTATCAACATATAGGTAATATAAGCTATTTGCTAACTTTAAGCTTTATCTCTGCACTTTCACCATCTATTCCTCTTTTGGTATTTTTCCTCTATTTTTCCTTCAGTGGTTGTGCAGTGCCATGTGAATGTGATATACTGGGTGAATGTGATATAAAGCGCCACGGTATGCAGCATTAAATATAGGGACAACCACTTCAAGAAGGGACAACCACTTCAAATATAGTTGCATGTTTCAAGAAGCTGACTGGAAAGCTGTTAATGCTCATAACTTTTCAGCTTGTGTCATATGAACGGAGGCCACATTCATTCTCTATAATCCAGATTTAGGGCAGTATCACAAACAAAGCTGACAGAAATGGCCCTCTGAATTACACATTCTGCTGGCTTTCCTGTCCTAATGCTGAATTTCAGGATAGACAGCTTTTCTGGAAACAAAGAGATAAGTGTCTTAGAACATATCCTTTTATAACTAAGTAATGCAGACAGAGCAATGCAATTATACTGTGGTCAGTAACTGTCTTTTCATCCTGTAATTTGAAGGAAACTATACAGAGTCCTTTTCAGTCTAATAGATTGAATTCATGACTCATCCATAAAGAAAAAAAGATGTGTTTGCACTTACTTCCAACTGGTAGGAAGAATTATAATAACTACATTTCGAAACTGAAGCATTCCTAGCTTTAAAATAACATTGCCTACTTTTGAGTTCCTTTCCTGGAGTTCTTATCTCTATGTAAAATACCTGGTTATTTACAAAATTTGGTAAAACTTTACGTCATAGTAGAGACATAAAACCAGGGTCTCACATGTCGTAAGTGACCATTAACGTCTCAATGGCATGGTTACAGGCAACAGGAAGATTTGGATATATCCAGGAAATGTCCTCCCCAGAGAAACACCACAGAACACCTCACAGAGGAGGTACCCAGTGAAAATTAGCCCAGTTGTAATTAAAGAGAATAGAAATGTGTCTGAAGTCCTACTCTCTGCAATCTAGTTGCCTGATATATTCAGCAGCTTACAGCTGCAGGAATGCTTCTTTGACAGCAGTCCCCTATCTATTGGGATGTATCTTCTTTCCTTTGGCTGAACCTGTCTTTCTGTATGGTCATGGGGCTGCAGGAGAACAACCAAGACGAAACACAAGTTAGTCTTGTGTTTCGGGCCTTCAGCCAAGAACAGGAGAAGACCAGGGGATTGGAGTTATAATTTAGATGTAATCCTGGAAGAACCAGATGAATGTCCTGACCACTAGATTATCAGATTATCTCCTTTTTATTTGCTGTTTCTTGCCAGGTTACTCAGTTGTGTGTAATTGGCATGTAGAAAACTTGCCTCAGTCAGGTCCCCTGGTGCTTCCATGGACTTGACCTCTAACGCATCACAGCAAAGTTCTAATGGAAACCAGGTACCTTACTTTCCAAAAGAAGGAACTGAAACAGAATTATAGAAACCTATGTTCAGACATGTAACTTGTGACACAAAATGTTGGTGGGAAATGTATAACAGCAACTAATGGAATGAACTGCTGTTGACGGAGACGTTTTTAGCAGGTCCCTAAAAGCCAGCTTCTCCCCAGGTTCCATGTTAGGTTATGGAAGTAGCCTCTTCTGTTATTATCCAGAGTTTCATGCCAGCACACATACCATTTTATCCGCAGTTACCAAATAACACTCTTGTGCAAAACTAGTGTCTCATTTTAGAGATTTTTCCAGACTGGTGCTAATATATTTTTCCAATAATTTAGCACTTCAATAAACAGCACTTCAGAATATTATGTAGCATATTATTATATTATTCTTATATTTCCTATGCCTGAATAAAAGGTAACTCATACATAGTTTTGTCATTTAAATACTGTTCACTTCTTGTGATTTACATATCTTGCTGGTTTTTAAGGGAATACAATGGATCAGTAGAGCTGTGTAAATCTCAAAAAATTTTTTTTTGATCAGAGCACTTGTGTTTCCCAAACTAATGGAAATGTGCTTACAAAAGTGACATCTTTCCATTTATTAACTAACTGTATGCTGTGCTTAATGAATATAATGTTCATAGTACTAGCTTTGTTCTTTTATTTGCCATAAGTGGATGCCTGACAGCCAGGAACTGTGTCTTCTGAGCACAAATCCCATGGGGAATCATGTTTAGCACAGTCAGTTTGTGCTAGTGCTTCAACTGAGGGTTTACATTCAAGTTCAAAAGTGACCCACCTTTCTTGAATTTGAAAAACACTATATCAGGGATGATATCACTATTCCAAACGACAACATTTGTCAGACTATGATTTTAAATATATATATATAATGTTATAATTTAACATATTATTTAAGAGCTTATGGGTATATTCTGAAAAGATTTGAGTATTTCCAAGGGAAACAGATGTATTTTAAACAAATGTATAATATTGGCATTGATGAAAACTTTATAATATATCATTTAAGAAGCATTGGTTCATATTTTAATGAAATACATATGTCCAACACTGAAAAGCATCGAAGTATATATTTACTAGTTTGTGATTTACATGTTATAGAATATTGATAGTTTGAGGGCATAATTACATATTTTTCAGGTGTTTGTTTAAGGTAATGTACTGTACTGATGGGCTGCTGGTAGACCTCCCTATCTATATATTCAAAATAAATATATCCCCTTTAATTTTGACTCCTGTCCTCTGGCTCCACTTTTCTTATGGCTTCTGCTTCTCTCTGGCTCTTTATGAAGGCTTACTTTGATCCTTTCCATTCCCCATTCATAATATGACTTCCTTTTGCACTCAAAGTATAGACTTGCTAGGGTAAACTGTGTAAGACAGAGAGAAGGGCTGGAAAGCGAACTTGTGGGGGTTTATGTGTGTACAAATAAGAATTATGGCAGAAATCTAGAAAGAGATGTATAGAAGCCAATCAAAGTAAGAACATTTTCTAAATCATTGCTTAATCATGTTTGTAATTCTAATGCTTACATGCTAATTGCCTAAAAAAACCATATGACTAATTGAAGTACAGTGATTTTTATTTGCATTCATTACGCAAATCAGAAGCCCAGTCAGTCAGAAGAGAACAAACTACGTAATGGAAAAGTAAGTCTATCGTTATGAGGCAGTATTTGTAAAGTACTTCTGCTCCCTGACTAGTGAGATATTTCCACTGCAAGGTAATTTTTTGAGCCCTGGTATTAATTTGCTTGATAAGAATTTGCGTTCATATAGTTTATGATATTAAGGTTAACTAAGAACACCATCAAGATTTTTGAATTTTTTTTAATTCTTTTGGAAATCTAAGCTTCTTTTGGAAGCTTAAATAACTTCTTTCTGTTCATCTGATGGACTCAAATTTATGAAAAGGCATGGTTTAAAAGGATGGGATGGTACAGGACATCAACATGCTTATCAACTTTTTAGAAACATTTTTGATTACTATTTGAAACTACCTTATTAGCCAAGGCTTCAGTACTACTACAATCTAGTCTTCTTTTAAGCAGGGATTTTTCTTGAAAATATTAATCTTAAAGTGAAAAGAATTTCCAGAGTATAATCTGTTTTGTCCATCTTGTGTTACTAGCTATTTGTGTGCACCTGTGTTCTTGCAAAATCCTGTTTATTGCAATTTAGTTTACAAACTACAGTGCTTCCCCTCCAGGGCTTATATACCAATGAATGTGTGTGGACTGTGTGACCTTAGAATTACTCCCGTTGATTAGATCATCCTCCCTTCTGTAGTTCTGAGTCTGCAGAGGGACTCTGTCCTGCTCTCACAAAATGTTTCTCTCCTGAGGTAGGAGGGACCTTTGGTGACCGGTGGGAACAAAGCCATAGGTCTCCTAGTGAGCTTGTGCTGGCAGATGGACCTGCTCTCTTGAGCACTTCCAACACATTCCCTTTCTCAGAGGACTGCTGGCCTTTGAAGCCCGTGAGTGAGTGATAGGTGTCTCAGTGAGAGCAGGAGAGGAAATCCTACTGATATTAGTAGAATTTTTGCCAGGCAAGATCTCCCTGACAACACATGCCAGGTTTATGCCCACTGGCTTTCCCTTAAGCCGGTCAGGTGGATGATGTTCTTCCTAAAGCTTCAGGTTTATCAGAGATGTACCTTAATACATTATAATTAATAGGAGTTTTTTCTGCCACTTGTACAGGACAAAGCCATTTACCTTTTTTCCATGGCTGCCTATGTCAGTCATGCAAAGGTGTAATGATTTCTACACCTACACCGCTGAACTGAGTACTTGACAATGTCAGACTGCTCAGTGAGACTACTAAAGTGAACCTGTCATCAGTGATTACAGCAAACTCCACCAGAGTGCAAGCTACCGTGAAAATTTCATTAATGATTGTTGCAGTTATAGACACCTTGCAGATGAACACCTGGAGCCCTATTTGGAAGTCTATGATGAAGACCCCAGTGCTGTCACTTGGGTCAAAGACATAAAGTTGAACTGGGTAGAGCATCCTTTACATTATCTTTCACCTACATACCTGTCTGCACTTAAGTCAAAGAGCCGGGGGTGGAGGGGAGGCATGGAACAGGAGTAACCCGCCATAAGGATGTGCATGTGGCAAACACTGGAAGAAGAAAGAGAAGCATTTCCTAATAACAGTCATTCTTCCAAGATATATTGTACATGCATGCAGTCACTACGCACACTCTTTCCCCTCTCCCTCAGCTTGTGCATGCAGCTGTGATACTCCAGTTGTGAGGAATTTGAAGAGAGCGTGGCTCATTCAGCCACTGTACTAATGAAAAACAAGAGAGGAAGAGTATGACCTGCTTGTCAGCATAAGACCTCTTCACTTGAGTGTTTCTTTTCATGCTGAACAAGTGCGCACTGTGAGCAGCATGTACTGAACAATTCCAGTTACTTGAAATCTTTCTGTGCTTCTGCATATGAAAGAAAAATTTGCTTGAGCTGTATAAAAGAAAGGCATGGAAAATTTCAACCTGGAAGATAATTGATGAAAATAAAGACTCATAATGAAAATCCTAACCAGACTTTTATAACAGTGATGCAAAAAGTGTTATTATATGAAAGTAAAATTTTATAATACAATAAGTTGTTTTCTAATATCATTAAAGTAATTTGAAAAAAGATAGCTATGCTGGAAACATCTGTGATGTGACAGATTCAATCACATTCACTGGGGCCTTGGCCATTTTTAATTACCTGGAGAGTCAGCACATCATAAAATGGAGGTCATCAACAGAGACCTCTTTTGAATTACCTCTACTTACAGCTCTTTATCACAACTGTCAGTCTTGAGAGAAGCTCCTATTTTAATCATATCTCAATTCTGATCTTTAGTTTTCATTCCCTCAACAATTCTGCATTGAGTGACAGTGGACAAACAGGTAAAACCACCTCAATATTTAAGAAGACTGGTAAACAAATAAGCATACTGTAATAATCAGATCTGCTTTGCTTTTGAATAAGATATAAATGTTGCTTTAAATTGTTTTTAGTCTTTTCAAAGTACCATTAAAATTGAGCGCTGTTTTATTCTCTTTTTAAGAGAACACCTATGTGCATTTGTACTAGAACTTTGAACGTTTCTTTTATATTGCTTACATAGAATAAGCTCTGTTAACCAAAACCTTGGGAACTGGAAACATCTGTTATTCAAATCTGGCTTTGTAATTGTGCTGTGCACAGACATCACCTCTAAGCCATAAGCAGTGTTAGTGCCTGCTGTGCTTCTGCTGAACAATTCCCTTGAATCCAGAATCTCATAACTGAGATGTACTGGAGTCATCTGTTGCCACTCATTTTAGCTTTAGAACATAAATACAAAACAAATTTGGAACACAGACTATTTAAAGAAATAAACATATAATGAGAATTTTTTAATTCAAAATTAAAAAAAAGGAAAATATGCTGAAGAACATACCAGCTGACATCTCCAAGAGCAGCAAATTCTCCCTATATTTAACAATGCCACCCAGAAGGAATGGAGTGCTTCAGGAATCTGCCCTTGATCATTTTTAGCATAAGACAAGCTTTAAGAAAAAAAATAGACTTATTTATTTAAAAATATATATGGAGTAGGGTTAAAAAACAAAAACAACAACAACAACAAAGCCCCTACCTTTATCTGTTTGGCTGATCCAAAATGATTTCTTCATTGTTCTTGCATGTGATTCAGCTGATAATTCAGCACACGCTTCTGGTTACCATTCAGCTCTTATGTATTCAGGGTGCATTCATACAACAGAGTCCAAACCTAGAGGACCTCTGTGTGCCCAGAATAAACCTCTGTGTGCCCATCTCAGATGCTCATCCAGATTTAGAATTACTCCTCTTCAAGCAAAAACAGTGATTCACCATTCATTTGCTCATGCGAAGGGGTCCTCCCACAAACCTACACAGATGCATTTTCAGACACATTCAAATATCTGGAGCATGGCCTCAAGGGTTTGCAATTGCTTGGGCAGGTAGTTCAGGTGGAATTGATTCAACTCATTTAGACATCTAGAGTGTACTTCTGTCTACACCAGATCTCATCACCTCTTTGTGGAAGGCAGCAGGTACCATTAGGGCATATTACATTTTATCCTAACAGAGACAGCCAAAATAGGTCAGATTAATTATGCCCTAGCAGTACCTATTTCTCTCTCTTCAATTTGAAGGATGCACAGGGGATCACCTATATTTCTTATGAAAGGCAACTGCATTTGTTCAGAGGAATCAGGCCCTTATCTTCTATGCCATGTTTGGTTAAGCTCCAAAGAAATGAAAATTCATCATAAGAAACAAGGCCCTGCACCGTGCTGGGAAATGTTCAAATCCCAGAGCTAAGCTTTTCCACTTGTAACCCTGTATTCCATAAATTCATCTAAATTGTTAATCGTAGTTTATATAACATTGTAACGAGGATTAGCAAAAGCTGTCAATTACTGTCTCTTGTTTGATATCAGGCACGAGGTAATGAGTCCTTCCAAGCTAGTAATTAGCTTGGAGGCCCTGGCCATGCTAGAACCTTATCTTTTCAGAAAAGTCATGACACCATCATATTTTCCTAAAATAAGTATCTTCTCTTTCTAAGTTAGTAAAAATCTATAGTTGTTTTATACTCACTAAAGACTTTTGAGAATTTCAAAGTATATTCTTAATGTTTTCATTTTCTGAATCTCTTCTTTCTTCAAAACCTTCTGCATATCTTCTGCATCAAATTCAGACTTCTTTTGTATAATAATCTTAATAATTGTGTGTCAGCCTCTCATGCTTATATTTACATGAATACTTATTATCTTTTATAGTTCTTCCCTTGACTCCAGCAATTCATTTTCTGAGAGTTTTTTATGATTTTCTGTACTGCTCTGCATCACTCATCTCCAATGTCTCCCTGCAATTTACTTCTTTCTTAAAGCTTACAAATCCGTAAAGTTGTATCAGGAAAACAGCACAATCTCTCTTTTCTTCTTCTTTTGGATCATCAGGTTGCCCACAATCTTTCCTGAAGCACGAGAGGATAAAGCAATCTTACATTGTTTGTGCTTTTCTTTTATGGAGTTCTTAACAAAGAAGTCATTAGAGGAACACAATTCATTTTAGTATCTTGAGTCCTTCAGCTCTAACGTTGCAATACTTAAAATTTAGGCACTCTGATTCAGCAGTACAATAAGTAACAGACTGGACTCCAAGCTGTTTGACTTACAAGATTATAATAAGTCAATGGATAAAATCATTTAATTATGGATTCATGGGTAAGTGAATAAATTTGTCCATGGACAAATGAATTTACCCATAGAATCTGATTAATTATGATTTTATTTCTGTCCAGTGATTGTCTAATGTAAAACACACTAAGAGTCAAAGAATCCATTACTGAAGTGGCTCAAGATTCTATGAGGTCAATATAACATTGTTTTAGCTTTAGAAAATGCATTCCCTATAGATGAGATATGCTTAGTTGGGCCTAATGATTATTTGTGATCTGACTTCTTGGTTTTTCCATTCCACCACCACATAGCTTTTCATGAAATATTGACTCCATCATTATCAATGGGATTTTGTCATTTCACTGTGGCTCCCCTCATTGCATCCCAGGACAGTACGCTTAGCTGTGTCATGTATGGAGGTGTCACGTATGAGCTCTCCTTCCTGAGAGCTGGCAGAAGGGGGGAATATGAAAACGGTTCAATGATCTTTTTTTCCCCTCCAGAGTTGAGAACTCAACCCTGAAGTGGTGTAGTAGTGAAGTACTCCTTGCCCTTACCAACACAGACATCTGGAAGGGGAATCTAATAAACTTTGTGCCCTCCAGAAAAATCTAGTTCTAAAGATAATGTCAACTTTCTAAAAGGTATTATTTTCCTTTACCATACAGAATCCTTTACAGATTTGAGAGTCTATTCTTTAGGCTCAGTAACCACGCACTATTAACGCTTTACACCTTGTTCATATCAGATAAAAATAATTAACTTATTTTTATTTTCCAAAAGGAATGATTTTTTTAAAAGAAAGAATCCTGTAGCAATATTATCCACACCATAGAAAAGTCTTGTACTGCTATTAGTAGCCCTCTTGTAACAACTGCTAGTGCTTCACACATTAGCACTGTCAATATTAGCATGTATGTAAATGTTTAAAGTGGTGTTGTCCCAAGAAAGAAGGCTACCAGAAAAAGCAGAGCCTGCTACATCCTTGTGTGATTATTTCAGAGTAGCTCTACTGTTACTGAAGTATTCTGTATGTGCATTATAATGTGCATTTGTCTATTTTTTAGGGGTCAGGGATGATACAAACTGCCAGCAAAGCCGGGAACTTTTTGAGGCTTTCCCAAGCGATTGAAGACGAAATGATAGACCTTCAAAATGACATTTTTGTTAATGCTTTTAAGCAATAAGCAGAATAGAGGCAAGAAAAAAGTTACTTTTAAAATCAAATTACAACAAATTGCTCTGTTATTTATAGTCTCTAAATTGCAACAGTGCCACTGAAGATTTTTTTAAAAAGCTTCAGAAGTAGTAGAACAAAGGAGATGCTTTATGTACAGACATTCCAGCCAAATAATGTTTCTTTAATGCAGTTCCTATGTATGTACACATGCCTCTAAACAAACACCCTCATAGTATGTTTCTCTGAATTCAGTTATACCCTATTCATTTTCTTCTGATATAATCAGACAACTTTCCTACATTTTCATAAGATGATGGTGATCTTTTTTATTACTGGCACAGTAACTGTACTGTGGAGGGGTATTTGCCTTGGCATACTTAAGTTGAAAGTACAATTCTAATATTAAGCTGCAATGAAATAGCTACACTTGGAAGAAACTGCAAAAAAGTTCTTTTTTTTATTTTAAATAATTAGTATTCAAATTAGATTCTTTAAAAACATGCTGTTTTCCGCATTACATTTTATTGTGACATAAGTAATAGACTAACTTAGGATTCAGGGTAAGGGAACTGGAGATATTGACATAAGTCTTACTGAAACAGAGTATGTGTCCTAATGCAGGCACCCACAGGAGCAATAACCTTTGGAAAATGGTTTCCTTGAACTAAGCTACAAAAAATAGGGATGATATAATATAACCATCGACAAAGTAATGGACTTGACAGGGGAAAATGGTGCTGGTTTTCAGTCAAATTTTTTTCATTATAGTTCATTTCATTTAATTCTGTGAAGCTCAGACTTAGAGTATCAAAGTGAAAGGAAGAAATATGGAAGACAGCATCATCCAGGTAGGAAGCAATTACTCCACGTTTAAATGAAGACATTCAATACAGTCCATTTTAGAAAGAAAAATCAGTTAGCATCTGAAAGATTTACAGTAGTTACATCAAATCATAATTTTGCACCAAGGTTTAACTGAGTAACTGCTGTGTTTCCATTACTGTGCAGAAACTGATCAGGCAAGAAGATTTAATGACTCATTAGTATTTTGTGGTTTTTGACACTCAGTAAGAGCTATCAGACTTTACTGTTGAATACTAATACTTCCATGTCCTTAAGATATACACGGTTGTTGGACCATACTGTGAAACTTATCTTTCCTGTTTGCAAAAAGGTGTAATTTTAGGAGCCATTCCAAAGAGAATAATTTTACAAAACAAACCAGAAATGAGGCATATACCGAGACTGAGATCTCAGTCCTGGTGGTTTGTCCTTCTTTGCCTTTGGCCCTGCTGGCAAACCACCAAAAGCCACAGGGCAGAACACCAAGATCCATAGCTTTGGGCAATCACATTCCTCTTCCTGCCCACCCTCCCCGCTGCCCGCTGGGAGATGAGTATGGGTGGGATCTGGCCGCCAGCATTAGTGTGTGCCTGCAGCTCGCTATCCACCTCTACAGCTCCAGTTCAGTTTTGCTCAGCTCATGTCAAAATGAGCCCAGCTTCCTCATAAAGAGAGAATATGGTTTGAAATTCCATATATTAGACCATAAATAAACGCTGACAATCCCTTTCCCCTGTGCAACTAGTGCATGCTCTGGCTGTGGTTTACTCTTACAACCTCTAGCTGCATTGCCAGTGAATTAGACAAATCAAAAAGCCAATATACTCCTATCGCCTTTTAAAGGTTAACATGCATCCAAAGAGCAGAGCTGAAAGCAGATACCTATCCAATTAAGCCCACAGAATCCTCTAAGTTGCTTTTTGACTTTCAAGACATTAGTTTCTTGACAAATTAAAAGATTCTCCTTTTCCCCATTTTTTCCTTATGGGTTTTTTCCTTCCATCTCTTACCTTTTCTGTTCTACCTCTGCTCCATGACCTCCATTCACTGCCTAATTTCATTTCTGTCCCTCTTTCATCTTTCAAATCAGACTTGAACTCAAGGGCAGGCATCTATGGCCAGACTCCTTTCTGCACACCAAAAGCATGTGGGGGTTTCTTCCTTACTTTAAAATGTGAAAAAGCTGGTTTGGTTATGTGCTAACAGCTTCTGATGTTCTGTGCTCCATTTGACAGCCCATCCTGTGCAGCCTCAGTAATTCTGCTTCCTTATAGACTGCATTAAGACCTGCCACTGTTGCTCTCCTAACTCTTCCTGTTTCTCTCAAGGAAATAAAGTAGGACAGAAAAGTTACATATATTCATAATCTCAGAAAAAGGTGAGCCTAGTTTTGGAAGTACACATGCACGGACAGTTACACAGTGCTTACTTTCACAGGAATGCATGCTTGCAGGATCAGATGCTCAGTGGCATAACAGTCAGCCTTATGGAACTCACTGTAATGGCCTTATTGGCTCTGGAACAGCTTAGTCAAAGCACGTCATTTTTTTAAAAAGTGTTTTCTATCTCTGAGATCATGAAGATTGTTTAGTGAGAGGTAGGTCAAACAGCCATGTACTCAAAAAAGAAGAGGGGGAGGCATCTTCGTATGAGGTCATCATAAGGATGATTATGAGTGTGGCCAGCAGATCGAGAGAAATTATTCTCTCCCCTTCTCTGCCCTGGTGAGGCCCCATCTGAAGTACTGTGTCCAGTTCTGGGCTCTCCAGTTCAAGAAGGACAGGCAACTGCTGAAGAGGGTGCAGCAGGGAGCTACAAAGATGATGAGGAGACTAGAACATCTCTCTTATGAGGAAAGGCTGAGGGACTTGGGTCTTTTTAGTTTGGAGAAGAGAAGACTAAGGGGGGGTCTGATCAACACCTATAAATACTTAAAGGGAGGATGTCAGGAGGACAGTCTTTTTTCAGTGGTGCCCACTGGCAAGACAAGAGGAAATGGGCACAAACTTAAACATAAGAAGTTCCATCAAGGAGAAACTTCTTTACTTTGAGGGTGGAATAGGCTGCCCAGGGAGGTCGTGAAGTCTCCTTCTGGAAACATTCAAAATCCACATGGATATGTTCCTGTGCAACCTGCCCCAGGTGGACCTGCTTTGGCAGGGGTGTTGGGCTAGATGATCTCCAGAGGTTCCTTACAGACTCATATCATTCTGTCATTCTGTCTGTCATCAGGTTTCATTTTAGCATCTTCATGGAAGTTTCATGGAAAAAAGAACAATATTCAGATACACACCAGTGGAGCATGTACCATTATTCCAGCTCTTCTGAATTACACTTTCTAAATCTCTCTTTTCTTCACAGTCTTTAATCTTTTCTCTAAAGTGTATTTCCCATGCATGCTCCCATGCTATCAGTGCTTAGGAACAAGTGTGAAGTACTGTCTTTTTCCCCCTTGTATGACTTTGTTCTTAAGTAAAACCTTAATATAGATGTTTATTTGGCCCTTGTGCATGGATCCTCTTATTTAATTATACTAAAGCACTATGGGAGGAAGACTGAGCATATTAGAGAAGTGAAAGTGATGGATTAGTACATTTTATGACTCTCATAAAAATCGATACCAGCAAGCTTTGTGAAAAACTTTTAATGAAAAGGCATTATGAACTATCCAGCATTTAGGTTCTGTCTGGACCCACCTCAAGTTTTTTCATTGTATAAAAGGGCTTCACACAAAAAAACCCACCATATAGGTGAACACCAGACCAATGTCTTATTAATGATCTAAACAGACATACTACTGTGAAGTAATATGATATAAAGTAAAATAAATATCACACATTTGACATTTTATTTTTTCCTATGTAGAAGAGCCCTAGGTGTTTCTCTTTTACTGATGTAAGAAGACATTTAACTCAAATACTTAATACAGTGTAAAATTCTTTATCATACCTTTAACACTTTAAGTTTACATTTTGTAAAATGTCCTTTTTATGGTAAAAGAGAAAACAAAAGGACTTAGCTTTATGTATGTGGGGGCAGAACATTATCAGGTGTGCCAGAGTTTCAGAGGCAGTGTCCGTCTGCCTCTGACGGACCCGCTCACCCGCTCTTCCTCAGGTAGGTGGTGGGAGGAATGCATGCATTTGGAGAACTTTACATAAAAGTTGTACCCAGGAATTCTCTCCCCAGTGAATTCAGGAGAGATGCTGACTCATAAGATGGAAAGGACAAGAACTGACCAAAAGGAAGGAATAAACTTCTTCTTAAATTCACAAGAGCAATCTAGTTCCTCTGTCCTGCTTGAAGAGTCAAGCTCTCCCACATTGTGGTAGGAAACTTGGGCTTCAGAAGACTGTGGTACTCTTTTGCAGTACTAAAACTATCTTTCTAATGCATTGTGGTACTTGTAAGGTCAGCAAGATATCCTTCCATCTTCTGCCAGAACAGGATGAAAGATGAGATCAATATTCCTGCAGCATGAAAAAGGATATTCAAAGTCAGGGTTCAACTCAGCTGCTTCTTTACCACAGCCAGAGCAGGTTCTCACTCCTCTTACATTCTCCCTAAAGACAGCAAACTGAACAATTTCAGGTAATCTGGTATCTCCATGAGTTAACAACATGCTTGTAGATAACGGTGGGACTCTCTAAGGTTGTAGGTTGTTGGGGCAGTTTCAGATCCAGAGCTGGATGCTGTCCAGATTCCCTCAGAAGACTTTCACACGGTCCTTCATAAATTATTCTGCACTCCTCAGCACCAAATTCCAGTGGTAGCCAGCCCAGAGAGTATAGTCGACTTCTGGATCTTACCAACAAGAAGACAGCGACAAAAATATTATCTTCCTTGTAATCGGTTGCTTTAGTCTTAATGTACTGATGGAGGACCAATATCCAGCAGATGACAGAGCTATGAAATATTAGCAGGGACCACTTCCCCACCCTTCCCTGCCCTCCGTTAGCTGAGATAGAGCAGTTTCCCTGCACTTTGCCAACAAGCCTCCATGTGACTGCAGATAGAGACTGCTCTCCTGGGTGAAGGAGAGCAAGGCCAAATGCCTACTCCACAAGTTGTACTAGGGTTTCCAGTGCTTCACATTCCATGGATATGTCTACATGAGTGTTTTAACTTAAAATTAGGAATGTGGTTTTGAGGGAAATCTCTCAACTGCCTGAGGTCCCCAAATGTTTGTTCTCATTGTGGAATTCTTTGGGGCACGTGAACAGGATTGCATTTGGATTAAATCAATGGGAAAACTATGGTCTTCTGGAGAATGCCTAACATGCTACAACCTTTCTGTGCATGCAGTCCTTGGGGTCAGGCAACATCTAGGCCAGAGTACTCCCCTGAACACATATAATGTGGGTGTCAGGTCCTTGACATTAAATAAATGTTGTGCTGTCCTGATGAACTCCTCCTGCACCTCACCACTTCCTAATAGAGTCCTGGCAGCTACTGCAGTATCTAGAAGCTACTCGTAAGTATAGAATCCATCTTCCCAAATGAGATACAGGCTGTGACAGATGTCTCATTTGGGACAGCACATTGCATAGATTAATTCCTCTAGATGATGAAGATACTCATTCCATTCTGTTAAATGTAATTCATATGCCTGTAATTTAAAAAAAAAAAGATGAAGTGACTGGTAACAATGTATTCCCTCATCACTCTACTGCCCAAATTCAAACAAAATCTGAAAAAAGGGCCAAAACCTCTAAGACAATCAGTTTCTGTCATAAGTGCCCATGCGCCCTCCATCATTTGCAAGCAAATTGAATTCTTGTTTTGCCAAGACTTTTGAGGGATGCACATCAACATTTTGCTCAGCCCATCCTACTCTCATCCCCCTTTTACTGCCTAGGGAAAAGATCTTGAAAATTCCTCATCAGCCATTATCGCCACCCAGTCGTGTATCTTCTTCATGAATGACCAAATAATTCATAATGCAGAGGAACTTACTCCTGTATCACTGATACCAAAAAAAAAAAAAAAAAAAAGGGAGCTGAGGAAGTCACATGTCTTCATGTCTTCAGGTCCAAGTGGGGACTAAGAAGGGACATTTAAAGTCAGGGTTCAACTCAGTCATGTCATTTCTACACCAGGTGCCTGTTTCCCTTTTGTTACATCCGGACTTGAGGCACTGAATCTTTCAATGCTGAATGAAGAAATGTATTATTAGTGATACTGGATGTTGCTTTTGCTAAAATCTCACATGTAATAGTTCCAGAAGGCTTTAAAATCATTGCTTAAGTTTCACTGTAGTTTCCATTGCCAGCAAGCTCTTAGAAGATTTAGTTTGGAGCTTCTAAGACTAAATCTTCTAAGACTAAATCTACCCTTAGTTAATCTAGAAATAGGACCTATCACACAGCAGAAATTTAGGATTTTGATTAATATAGTAAATGTAATTCTGTCATGTAAATTTAAATCATATATAAGCCATATCATAAATCTGCAAATGCTTCCGAAGTCTGTAGGCTTCTTGCCAGCATTAATTTCTACCAGCATTGGTAGAAAGTAAGAAATATTTCTCAATGCTTTTCAAACTCTGTGTCTGATATGCTCTTCAAAAATCTGTGTAGGTCTGCCTTCTTTTAATACTCAATAGAGCTTAAAAATTAAAATTTATGCCTGAGTATAGATTACTTACATAGACTAAATACTTTACAAAGAAACATGAGCTATTTCAATGTTTATAGCATTTTGTTAAAACAAACTAAGGCAATAGCTGTATTCAATTACCTTGACTCTGACTTATGAAAATATATTAATCTTTAAATATTAAAAATACAAACTTTGATTAATTTTTCATTATATAATGCATACAAGTATGCCATGGGAAATAGTCCCATGAAGCAGACCTCCCATGTAAATCACTTAGGGAAAAACTGATTTCCAATTTCATGAAAATTTAAATCTAAGGACCTAAACCAAGAATCATAGAATCAGCTGGTCCAGAGATATCATAGAAAAGTTGTTAAATCACAAACTGCTTAATAAAGCAGTTTGATGCAGAACAGATTCATATTTTTGCCCTTGTACTCAGCATGATTATGACAGAAGTTTGTGCCATCTCAGAGAGTCATGGGATAAGGCATCAAACTTTTTTATGGATATGGTCCTAATATGGAACCATGATGCAGTTATCCTTTGTTAGGAATTCAAATTAGCAATCTAGAGTTTAAACTAATTGAAGGTGACTGACCCAAGAGATGTTGGGGAGAGGGAGATCATAGAAACATAAAGCTATAGAATGGTTTTAGTTGGAAGGGACCTCTGAAGATCAAAGCAGAGAGAATCTCCTGTTACCTCTGGCCAGCAGTGATAAGCCAATATTGCCTGAGTTATTTTCAGATTTGGGGATAAAAAAATGAAGTTTCAGTGACTGTGCTTGAGTATGCTTATATATTGTGGGTTTAAATTTTAAGACACCAGCTGGATTTAGCTTCTTCATGACTCTAAGATACAACTGAAGTTTCTCACAAACACAAACTGACCTTTTAAATTAAGGTTTTAATGAAGTAATTGCAAAGAAGGGAAGAACTGAAGCAATCTGAGTAAATGAAATCCATCAGACAGCTATATGAGGGCTGTGAAATCATTTCATTCCTTTAGCATGATTGGCAGTCAGTATCTAGACTCACTATCTGAGGCATACCTAGTAAGGATCCTCCTGGGGCACAATCCTCCACTCATCCAGATGGGCAGCTATTGAGGACACTGGGAGCCAACACAGCATCTGCTGGGAGTGTGTGCACACACGTGTGCTGGCACACACTGACAACACCCTACATTTCCAGAAGATGCAATTGGTGAGCACACGCAGGCCTGGGAACAGGGATGAGCGTCTGAGTTCTGCATTATGGATGAAGCCCAGATTATTTTATATGTGTCCAGGGAATGTACAGAATAGAGGAGGTAGCATGGATGTTAAGTAAACTGGGACCACCAGTTGATTCATTTTCTTTAGCCTTAATAGTCATTTGTTTGATGTTGGCTGATAGTGTAAAATTCAGGCTGGTGTCATCAGGAAGGGAGAGCCAATGTTGAGGAACAAAACCCAGTAAGCATCAGCTCTGATCCTGTGGTGTTCCCAGTGCCTCCAGATGAAGCAGATTTAGGTAATGGTCAAAAGAAGCAATATAATCGATAGCTTGTTGCTGAGCTTTGGCTTTTTCTTTCCTTCTCATGCTTTTTAATTAGTGCTCCTATCCCTGCTACTTATCATGGAAATGATACCAAAATTCCAAAGAAACAAAGCCTTATCACTTTGGAAAATAAAAATCATTAATCCTGCACAGCTGACATGATGAGGTGATTACTCAGCTAATACAGTGCCTTCCTGCCATCTTGTGGCACTGTAAGGTTTGCAACTTTCTGTTATATTGCATATTTTTTATTTCAAACAAAGTTATTCATTTTTAAGTTTCAAATACCATCTAATTAAACAACACACACACACACAGAGTCTTTATCTGATTGATAGCAGTGTCAAAATTTGTATTGATTAAAAAACTCCCAGACGGCACTAATTCTATTACTTTCAAGATCTTATTGTGGTAAAAATGAAAATAAATTAAAGAATGTAAAAATAGGTTTCAGTTTTAAAGAATAGATTACTGCTATACTGGAATAATCTGAAGTTATATCTGAAATAATACCTTGCATTTCTATTATGATTCATCTTTGTTTTTCCTTTGGGATACTGTGATGTTTTTAAATAGCTAACTCCTTTTTCAAGTCTGCATGAAGAAAAAAGCTGCATCTTTTATATGACTTCAGGCGAGATCCTTCAAGTGCATGTTCAAAGTTTACTTATTTTTCAAAAATAAACATATGAGAATGTGCTACTATCAGATTTCCTGCTCCTGCTTTCAGGCTGGAATCACCGACTCGATCTTTGAGCATGGATGCACCACGAGGAATTCATATCAAAGCGCAGGCTGGGAATATTGAAGCTCTTTCCCAGATGGATATCAAACTACACAGCAGTGATGGTGTGGTAAGTACAAGTCCTTCTGTTTCCATAACTATTCTGTCTGAATACTGCTGTCTGAATACAAGTAATAACTTCAAGTCTTTTTCCAAATTCTGTTAACTTACTTCCTCAAATTTTAGGAGACAGGATGAAAAAATTAATGGTGCCAGTAATAAGACTTTTATTTTGGGGCCAAATTAAATAATACTACCAATTGACATAATTTTATATTAGCTTAGAGAAATGCTGTCTAATAAAACTTTGATAGCACTCAGCTCCCCACTAGCAGAGTGATCCCCAGGCATCCCAGTGGGGTCCTTGGCCCAGAGGTAGACATTCCACTCTGGAGGTGCTAAATTAAGGAGTGAAGCTCTGCATACATCGTTAAGAGCTGCCCCATCAGCATGTGACATGCAGCAGCCTATTTATCCCCTCTACGAGGCTGTAAAGTGTCAGTGTTTCCACAAAGGAACTCCAGACCAACTTTTGTGTCCATCCCTGACCAGCTACCATGGCTGAGAGGCTTCAGCACTCAGGCCAGGCCAGATCTGGGTCCAGTGTCAGCGCCAGCACCCGTGTCTTGCTATTCAGGGTACAGACAGGGTCTTCATCTCTTATTATAGAATCATAGAATGGTTTGGGTTGGAAGGGACCTTAAAGGTCATCTAGTTCCAACCTCCCCTGCCATGGGCAGGGACACCTCCCACTAAACCAGGTTGCTCAAAGTCCCATCCAGCCTGGCCTTGAACACTTTCAGGGATGGGGCATCCAGGACTTCTCTGGGCAACTGTTCCAGTGTCTCACCACCCTCACTGTAAAGAACTTCTTCTTATCATCTAATCTAAATCTCCCCTCTTTCAGTTTAAACCGTTACCCCTCGTGCTATCACTGCACGCCCTGATAAAGAGTCCCTCCTCATTCGTCTTGTAGGCCTCCTTTAGGTACAGGGAGGACAAAATAAAGTCTCCCCAGAGCCTTCTCTGAACAGCAACAACTCCCTCAGCCTGTCTTCACAGGGGACATGAGCCATGAAGAGGGGGATGCACCTCTTCATAGGGGAGGGAGCCCTCTGATCACCTTCATGGTCCTCTTCTGGACCCACTGCAACAGGTCCATGTCCTTCTTATGTTGGGGGCCCCAGAGCTGGACACAGTACTCCAGGTGGGTTCTCACAAGAGCAGAGCAGTGGGGGAGAATCACCTCCCGCAGCCTGCTGGCCACTCTTCTTTTGATGCAGAGCAGGTTGCAGTTGGCTTTCTGGGCTGCCAGTGCCCATTGCTGGGTCATATTCATTTTTTCATCCACGAGTACCCCTGTGTCCTTCTCATCAGGGCTGCTCAAAATCCATTCATTGGCCAGCCTGTATGCATGTTTAGGATTGCCCCAACCCAGTGCAGGACCTTACACCTGGCCTTCTCTGCTAAGAGGATGAGCACCAGCTTATTGCTCTCCCATGTTTCAGTGTGGGCCAAGAGCCTGGACCTCAGAGCAGCTTGTATATAACAAGTCTGGCTAGAAGGATATTCTTAAACCACTGCCTAGAAAAAGTCTAGTTGGTTTACGATAAGCTATGGCACTATTATTTTTAATGAGCCCATTTGTTCTTCTTTCTCCCATGCAGCTTTTGCTCGATGCTGAAACTGTTCGACTGCCCAAATTGCCTGAGGGTACAAGGGGTGGATCTGGTATGTCTCAGGGGCTTTACGAAATCTGCGTGTGTCCAGATGGAAAGCTCTACTTGTCAGTGGCCGGCGTGGGCTCCACTTGCCAAGAGTACAGCCGCGTCTGCCAGTGAGGCACCAGAAAAGGCCACACACCCCCTTGCTAGTCTGAGTTTTATAGTTTTGCCGAACAGCATCACTGAAAGCAGAATTTTCAGAATTTTAAAAACAAAGCACTTCAGTTTAGGAAACAAATCTGTATCTACAATTCTGGACTACAGGGTGAAAGCGGAAGAAGAGCACAAATGACATTTCAACTTAAGAAGAATAACTTGAATCAAATTATTTGTTCTTTCAGTAACACTTTGAAAACAGCCTTACAGAGAGGATAAAAGTAAAATAAAAGGAATCTGTTCCCTTGCTGAACTATTATTCAGTCAGATGGTTATGTCATTGTTAATATTTTTGAGCTCCATGTTTTTTTCTCTCACTACATGTAAACTCTTACTGCATTAGTGGGTGAAATTAAATTGAGGGAACTACTTGAACTATTTGCTAAGACAAAGCATTATTTGGGGAATTCAGAAAGTGCCAGCAAATGGTCTATGCAATTTTGTTCTTGCAATAACACAAGGTATGAAAAATGTGGTATTTGTATAAGTTCTGTGTAAAAGGTGTTAATTTGCTAATAGCTTTCTATTTTAATTTGGCAAAATATATGCTGATTTGCCTATTACTGAGATTCATATAAAAATAACTAATACAAAAATCTGCAGGAGTCGTTTACACCTCCCTGTGTATCAAATGAATAGAGAAATATGTTAGTATATTTTATAACAGCAATAGTTTGTTGTACTGCCTGTACCATTGTACTCATTTAAACTCTTTTATATTTTACAACATGCTAATTCAACAAGGCAATTTGCTCTGCCAGCTGGACTAGTAAAATGAAAAAAAAAAATCCTTACTGTGGCTCCAGATTGTCTGACACAAGGAACTGTTTGGGCGGTGGAAAAAAAAATAATCCTTTTTTGCAGCCCACAGGATTCAATTAAGAGTACTATTTCATTTCCATCTGCAGCCATTGACTGATAGTTCTGATCCTGTGGGGCTCCATCAGAAACAGAGAGTGTAAAACTACTCTTTATTGGTTTTTTTACATTAGGACTTTGGATATGGAGTAAACGCTCACCAGAGTTGACAAACCATTTATTGACCTTGTAGAGAAACACAGCTGCGGACCCGTTCCCCTGTACAGCGTTGCACTGAACACAAATAAATTGTTTGCACACCTCTGGGTAGCAGGATTTGTATTTGATAGTCTGTTCTTTAAGCCACATGGGTTTTTAACTCCTTCCATGCTGTTTTGTATACACTTGATGATATTATTACCCAGGTAGGAGCTGCTATCACATAGTGCCTTGGTGTCTATTTACAGAAAGATTTTTTACCCATAATCATTATTAAACCACAGAATGTCTATCCTTTAGAGAAAAGAATCATCATCCTTAAGGCAGCAGAATCAGAACAAAAGAATGACAAAGACTTGGCTGTTTTTGTCTAAGCTTGCTACTTCAGCTCTGGTGGACAAAAAGAAACCCAACACTCAGTTATGGTCCCAGATGCTCACAAAGGACTGAGCTGAGAAAGAGCCCCCAGTTAACAGTACCCGCTGTTATTGTAGCAGAGCCCTGCTTAGTCCCTGCCTCAAGGCTGCCTTTGTAATTTATCCATCAAGTCAAACGTACAATAAGGAAGTTGCCCTTCATTAGCAGGGTGGAGGCCTCAGCAATTAATGCAAACTAGAAAACATGCTTAAGCTGACCTTTTGGGTGTCCCTTCAGGCAAAGGAGGCAAGTGAATCAAGGTCTCCCATGCTATTTGCAGAGCACTCTAATTACTGACATACAGCCTAAGGGAGAAGGAGGGAGCCACACAGATTCCATTTCTGAAATTCCTTTTTCCATCTACCTTCGGGGGTGAGTATAGGGCTGTTAGTCCTAGAGAGAAGAATATACCCCCTCCCTCTCTACAACTATATCTCTCAACTGTATCTCTTGCTACCACTAAGCCTTCAGCCAAAACAGGCTTAAACAGAAACCTGCCTTCAGCATTCTTTTAAAGTCAGTTTAGGGTGGTTCCAGCCCCATATGCAAGTTTTTACAATCCAAATTGTGAGCAGTCTTGGCTTATTCATTGGATGGAAAATCTGTGTATTAAAATAAAGTGCAGCAAATTCCATTCGATGTGCCAGACACCCAAAAGCCACTTCTACAAGTAACCTGGAAGGCTGTTATATCTACAATCTTCTACAGTACAACACCAAAACTGGGACTTCAGTCCATAGAGAATTCAGCCACTGTCTAGTTTCAGAGGCATTTGAACTATCCTCACACCTATGCTTCTGACATCACGGAACATTTGCCTACTTCCATGTGATACCAAACTACTCATTTACTGAATCTAATCCCTAGATGTTAGCCAGATACTGTAAATAAGTTCGTTAGTTACAATCTGCATATTCTGCCAGCAATGGAAACATAGCATTCGAAGTCATACATTTTAAGCTTTTATTTTGGAGGCACATTTTCAAATGTGATTTGCGAGTTTATACAAAGCAAGGGATTGAATCCAGGCTTTCCGTGTATCACAAGAGTAACTGGGAATTTGGAAGCCTCTTCTGTTGCAACGTCTTGCATTGAAGTTGCTCTGCTCATTTTTGCAAAGGTCTGGTATAACATCTGGAAAACCCAGGGCATGGTTCCCTGGCAAGTAACTCTACTGAGCATCATGGCACCTCGGTTAGAGAATGCAATGATAACTGCTGTTCTTGTGGAGATAAGCCTTTCGGACTCACCTCAGTTCACAGCTGGATTCTGAGTAGTACTGAGAACTAGATGGGTCTGCTGTGTCCTCAGCTTTGCCATCATTCAAATCACCAACACGCCCCTCATCGCTTAAATTCTTCATGACACTGAAAATATAGTATGCATTATGTAACTTATACAGGTTTTCTAAAGCATGGATGGCAACGTCTTGTCACTGAAGAACATTCTGGGGACTTTTTCTTTTAGTGGTGGTTAGCGGAGAAACAAAGTTTATGCTAAAATTACCACAGTGTAATCAGCTGATGCTATAATCTGAATTGTTGTTAATATAGCTCATATGTCACTATATTATCATTTCTGGTATTTCCATGTGGGTGTGTTTCCATCTCTCTTTAAGACTTAAAAATTATTGTTTCTACTTGATCAAACTTCAGTAACTACTTACAGATTAACAGAAAATTATGGCACAGGAGAGTACACACATCTAGTTTATTTTCAAAACTGTTATCCAAATGAAGAAAGAAGCCACTACTACCCAGCAAAGTAAACTGTATTGTTTGCATATTTTTTCCCCTCAAAAATAACTATTTACAGCAGTTCTTGTAAGTGGTTGAAATTGTTAAACAGTGGAAAAATAAAAATATCAAAATGGTAGTAAAACTTCATTGGTGATTGCCCAAACACAACCCTCTCAGTTGCCTTTTCATAGTCCTTTAGTATTGACATTTGTCTGTCTTTATATAGCTTTATGCAAAAGGAAATTGCAAGAATTAACTGAAAACTGAGTTCTTGAATAAACTTTATACATTTTGAAAAGTCTCCTTCTTCTTTTGTGTTCAAATGAAACACAGCTTAAATTAATGTTTTCCTTTTCAAAACAAAGTTATCTTCCCAAGAATCTAAGAATGTGAAATGTACATTATTTTAAAATATGAATGAAGATTTTGGCCCTAATTAAAATCGTACTTTACAGAATTTAGAAAATACTTTACAATTAGATTTCATTGGACATTTAGAATTCATCTGTATTAAGTGAAAATAAATAAAAAAGATACCAGTGCTATTGAATTAATCATCGAGAAAGCAAACGCAAGAAAAGATAAAGAGTTTTCACTGAATTTCACTGAGTTTTTTAGAGTTGGAAGGGACCGTAGAGGTCATCTAGTCCAACTGCCCCGCCGAAGCAGGATTGCCCAGAGCTAGAGCATGTCACTCAGGACTGCATCCAGGTGGGTCTTGAAAACCTCCAAAGAAGGGGACTCCATGACCTCCCTGGGCAGCCTGTTCCAGG
>BJBW01008547.1:0-44394 GCA_004320125.1 Scolopax mira | reverse complement strand
CTCCACCACCCTCATAGTAAAGAACTTGTTCCTAATCTCCAATCTAAATCTGCTCTTCAGTTTAAAGCCATTAGCCCTTGTTCTGTCATTGCTGGCCTTTGTGAACAGACTGTCTTCAGCCTTCCTATAGCCCCCTCAGGTACTGGAAGGCTGCTCTTAGGTCTCCGCAGAGCTTCCTCCAGGCTGAACAACCCCAGCTCCCTCAGCCTGTCCTTGATTGAAACCTTTATGTTTGGTAGAGATAAATGAGGGAAACACCTAGAAGTGCCAAGGTCAGAAGCCTGCCCTAACAGTGCAAGGTTTTCCCTCTGGAGATACAGTTTCCAAACACACGCCCCTCTGCAAAATCAGAGTTCCTGCAATCCTGAGCTTTTCATCCTACAGCAGGCAATATCTCCTGCCGGCCCACGTCTGCTGGGTCTACAGCAGGGGGCTCTGCCGGCCCAACCATGGAGGAGGCCATGGAGGCTCAGAGAAGGAAGGAGAGGAGGCCCAAAGCCTTTCCCAGCCTCGCCATGTGCTGTGTGCTTCTCTCCAATCTGTCTGCAGATCAGGGACCAGCAAACTAACCTCCAGTTCGCTGCAAAAACTTCAGGGGGCTCTGGGATGAAGTGCTCTATGTAAAAGCAAGATGTTACAGTAAAAGATTTTACGATATTTTGGAAATGGCAGAACTTCATAACATTGAAAGTTTTATGGGAATGAAAACAAGGCTTCTAAGTCTCTCCCAAATTACTGCAGCTTTGAAGTACCAACTTTCACTTTGTAATTGTTGGAACACTCCTTCTCCTTGCAGTAAAAGGATTTTTAATGCGCCAACTGCTAAGACCAAGGCTCTCGGCCTTTTCCAAAGGGAACACGCTTGTGATGAGGCCGGCAGATAAACCTCACCCTATGGTAAGCCCAGCAGCACTGCTACCATCTTTTTTCTTGCCTGAGTTGCCTCACTTGTCCTTTTCACAAATTTACAGTATGGAGCCCAGGAAAGATCCTTAAGATCATCCAGTCCCTTAAAAAGCAAGGTTCAGGGAATTTTACCCAGGCACTTTCTGCCTTTGTTTCCTCTGCCTTCACCTCCACATCCTTTTTCTTTTCTCTGTAATTACTGCTTTTGTTTCCTGCTAGTTCTTCTGCTGCTTAGCTTTGTGCTGTTTCCCAGTTCTCTAGTAAGCAGACAGCGACGTTGGTGGTTATACCAGCTGGGTCATGTAAGTATCGGCAACTTCCCCAGGTGCCCTGGGAATGGAAGAGAGTTCCTTGGGCCATCGTGTTGCTGCCTGAATTTCTGGCAAGTTGCTACTGGAACAGCAGCAAGAGCAGGAATGGATGAAAAGTGGCCTTTGAGGAACCGCTAATGTCATCAAAATGCTGCAAATTTCTTTACATTTACCAGTCTATTTGGTAAAACTTCTCTCTGCTACCTAAGTCCATATTACATGTGTTAGCTACTCAAGAGAGGTCCAGGACTATCTGAAAAATGCTCCCAGGAGGAATTTAAAACATCCCATTGCTGGGGAACTACGGGACATTCTTTCTTTACTCCAGGAAAGAATGCAGCACCTCTGTCCCAGCTGCCCTGCTACCTTAGAAGCAGTGGGAAAAGTTGGGTCCAAACTTTGTCTTCCCTTTAGGTGCTTTTGCAATTCACATACCTTATGGCCTTCACAAACAAGGGGCCCAGATACATGGACTCTACAGATAGTATGGGGTCTTCCTTCCACTTTACTTCCCTCAAGGAACAAGGCACAAAACAACTCTAAATCAGTATAAAAATCCCCTTTCCTGGACCTGAACACAAGGTAAAGATCTTTGAACTGTTTATTTTTCTTCCAGATGACTTTAAAATGGCTGAACCAATCACTGGGAGAAGAGCCACACAGATGGAACTTAGGTCCCTCTTCTGACGATGTGGTCATAGATAACAACGTGGAGATAGAGATGTGTTTCAACAGGCGTTCGCGTTGTGCTGTCTCCTGGGTGGGCCTGAAACAGAGAATATTACAGACACTCAGAAGAGAGAAAAGACATGGATTTTAATGTAATGAATTCTCTTCTTCTTCCCTTGAAACATAAAGTTTGATAAATAAAACTAGCTCTGAGGGTGCGGATCTCTGAGTGAAGATTAATGTCCTGGCACCAGGCGGTTTGTTTCTCCTGCAACGCTTTTAGCAGATGCGAAGACAGCGATGGACTCCTTTAAGCTAACTACAACTAGGAACGAGTGGACCGTCGACTGGTCAAAGAAAAGGCCTGCTTGTGAAGAACAGGCAGCTGGTACTAAGTCTGTTCAATGTGAACCCCACCCAGAGAGAACTCATGCTGATTTCAGTCTGGCCCACAGCAAGCACTTCTCAAAAGCTGTTCTCCATCAGTGAGTGTTACAGAGACACCAAAGCCTGACAGATCCATAGTGATCACAGGCCTGTGCCCTGCAACCTGTAGGGGGACACAATGTACATACACAAATGCTTTGTAGTGTGACTCTTGGCACGCGAGGATCTTTCACATAGACACTGAAGAGATGGTTATTTGTTACAGATGTTCCGCAGCTGCAGGAAGTTGGATTGGTGGCCCACTTTCAGTGCAACCAAACACATTTTTAGGGATGCATTTTTGAATTTCTAACAAACCAACGCACTTATTTTGAAATGCATATAATTTGATATTTTGTACTGTTGCTATATATACGCGACCATCTTTCATGGGAAGCACATCAAAGAAACCATCATCCTAGATCAGTTCTGTAGAAACCCAAACAAATTATTGCCCAGCTCAGTTCATGTTGGTTTGGAGAGTAACTAAAGCCTGGGTGTGTTTGTCACATCCAATCTATAGTCCAAGGACTTCAGTTGTAAAGTTTAAAAAAGTGTGGTTGGCATCAGAGGAACATAGTTGGTTCTTGCAGAGGGAAGCTGTCTATAATGTTATAGCCCGTTCAGCTCTCAACGTGGAAGATAAAATACCCATGGCAATTTAATCAGTCCGGGTAGGGTTCAAGGATTTGCTTTGTTTGGATTCAGCTGCTATGTAAATAAATGGTAGAGACCAGTCAACTTCAGCAATAAGAGGATCGGAGCCATTTTTAGGTGAAAACAAAGCATATGTTTCTGCTGTCAATCATATATAAGAGCCATAGAGGCCACAACATTCATCCAGTTATAGCACTACTGAGGCACAAGTATTTTCCACTCTTCTATTCAGTTGCAAATCCTTCTGAACCACTCACTATGTGCTAGAGAAATACAGCTCTCCACAAGAAGTGTCAAATTTCTCTTTTGTGAGGGATAGAGTTTAAAATCCGAGTTTGGCCCTTATGCCAGTGACAGTCTCAATCTGATACAAGAACTAAATGACCTTAAAGGGTCTGCTTTCCTTAGGGATTCCCAAAACTCTTGCATTAAGGAGTAAGAATTCTGCCAGTTTCAGTTAACCACTGCAGAAGTGCCAGGGCAGAAGACAGCCCACTCTCCAGATGAAGGAACTGATTCTGCTTTCTGGATCTGTGGGTGTTCATCAGGCGCTGACAGCATCTGGGGTGTTACAGTTCTCACAAGTTGCAGCTTTGTTTCAAAGTAGCCTAATATTTATCTATTTTTATGCAACATTTAATTATTTTTATCCACTTGCAAGCCTGTTTCATAATAGAGATTTGATTTTTAAGAGGAGGGACCATCATCCCATTTGTCACCAACATTTTAGCAATTTTTTTCTTACACAGGGTGTCAGAGAAACCCTGCTTAGGAAACCTTTTAGTTTTATGAGTTAGTTCAACTTCCCACTTTTGTCATCATAAGGACAAGGCCAAGACAGGCTCGGTCATAAACAAGGTGGGCTAAGTTTATTCTGTCAGGGACCAGAGAAGCTGTGTTAACAAGGGGAATAGTGTGTCTAAGCCTGAAATATTAGATATGCTTTGATAGAGACACTTTGCAATTGGACTCAACAGTTTAGCAGTCAAACTCCATTGCATACAGACAATTTAGGATATTGGGGGGGAAAAAAGGAAGACATTTACCTTGGGATCCACATTTATTATTTTCCTATCACTTTTGTTCTTGAAGAGTAGTCCACAGGCATTTTCTGCAATCACTTCGTAATTTGGGCTGGAATGTGAAGTGCTGACATTTCTATCCCAGTTGTAAAAGCTGTGAAAATGTGAAACAGAAATGCCGTACTTTTAATGGATGTCATTCCTCCAGCTTAAAGGGCAGATTCTGATCTCCTTATTCATGTTGCGTAGTTCCCGACTCCACAACAGCCCCTCTGAAAGCCAGACAGATGCACTAAGGAGCAGAAGTCTACTAAATGTCAGAAAACCTGCTCAGATATGGCCCTACCTCTCTGATCCCTGGCAAACCAGAACGGAGGCCCCAAGCTGCCTCCCCATCCACTCAGTGCTAGTGCTACAGAAAGACTTGGAGACAGGGCTGTAACTGGTGGGAAGTCGTTGTGCTTGAAAACTACTACTGTGACGGAAACAGCTCTGGAGACCACCTGAAAGCGCTTCCTGGACCACCACAGATCTGCAAACCAGATGTGGGAACCGACATTTTCCCCTTAGGATCACACTCTTGACGCCTCACTGTTTTCCTTTCTCTTGTTTTTAATATAATTCTGGTAGTAAGAAGTTTTTGGAAGTCTCCTTGTGGGCCAGACATGGCAGGAAGGGCTGAACTCCATTTGCCCATAGAAAATGCCAGCTTCCCAGAGATAGAAGTGTCAGCCTGGAGTTAATTCTGAGCAAGCCCTTCCATCAGGTGGGTGGTGCTCACTCACTTCCACAATGTCTGGCACTGAAAAAATCTCAAAAGGAATCAGCTGGCTATGTCAAATACAAAGTGGGCAAGGGAGGTTCCAGCAGTTTATCAGTCTTTCTCCCTGGGATCAGAGGTAATGGAATTCCCCAAGACTTCACACACAAACACTGAGAAGGTTTTTGACTTCTCAAACTTCTTATCACCTGAGCTCAGCCCTTCTGGGCTTTGTACTTGACCAGGTGGTCATTGCACGCTCACTGTTAGTGTCTGTTTAGAAACCTTTCTGTCACAATGTGATGGTGCTGCTACGTGAGCCTTGCTGGGATGCTCATTTGATCACTGAAATGGCACGGTGCATTTCTGTGGCTGACCAGATGAGTGTATCTTTTTGCAAAAGGCAGAGGAGATAGGAGAACTCAGGAAATCGTTCTGTGTGTACAGAGGATTCAAGAAATTTATAAAATACCTTTTAATTTTCCTGCCTTGTGCAAAGACACTCTATTCCAACTAGATATATCGTCCTGTTCTTTAAAGTGTCTTAATTTTTTCCTTACTTGGACAGCGTGCAAAGCAACAGGCCTCACTGCTGTATACTAAAAGTGTATACTAAACCTTTTTCCATCCTGATCACCTCTGGTAGTAATGGAGCAATCTACAGTGACAATGGAGATGAATTTACAATGCCCTTAACAGAATCATCATAAGGTATCACTGAAATCAGCAGGTGATTTGCCACTGAAATTGATGGCCTTGGATTACAGCCAGTTAATGGGAAATGGTGTGTTCAGCACAAAGTTACAGAATCGTCATGGTTGGAAACGACCTCTGAGATCACCAAGTCCTTAAGCAAGTGAATTAGTACAAGTAGAAGCTGCCCTCTGGAACTCTGCGCAGCCCAAAGCTTAGATAACTGCAGAAAATGAGTGAGATATTAATTGCTCATATTAATTTGTCATCTATAGAATTATTTAATGCTCTAGAGTACTTACATTAAGTGGTAAACTGAAGATTTTTTCATTCACTGTTTAAATCTAGGAATAAGAATGTATACAAACTGACATACAATCAGTATGATTGTGTGCAGAATGAAACACACCAATGCTTGTAACTGGCTACTCAGTTGCCTTATTTCAAACGTACAGTTTCTCCTTGTCCCCCAGGACACAACTTGGTTAACAAGTCCAACTGCACAAAGAGAGCTGTTTCTGCTGGAAAACGACTACCAGATTAGGAAGGATAGCTCTACATTATCTCAGGGTGGGGGGAGAGGGAGGATATGTATCTTTCTGCAAAGACTTCTCCACATCCATTAAAAAGAAATTAAACATCTGAAGGCGGAAATAGTCAATTAGCTATCGGACAATAACTTCCTGCATTTTGCCAAGTTTCCAACCCCACTCCTACCATACTTCCCCATTTAAGCCAGTGAAGACAAGACCAGAACTCAGACAGCCTTTCTGCTGGGAAATCAATGTCTAGTGGAAACTGTTTCATTAGGGACTCTTTTGCTCCATGACAAGTTCGTTCCCATCACGTGCTTAGACGTGAGATGAACCGCAAGTTCAGACACAGAAGGAAATTTCCCCTGCATAGCTTTATTCATGTTCTTCAATGAAATCTGATGACATCAAGAGACATTCAGGTAAGTCTCAAAAGCACCTTCAGCAGATAGGATGAGAAGGGCTCCTGCAGCTACAGGATAGTGTTCCCGTGAGGAAAAAGTAATATATGCTAGCAGGAAATACTCCCAAATAGGCTGGAGGTCAAAAGAACATTTTGAGCAGAGCAACAAGGGGCTAGAGAAGGCTTCTCTGGAGCAACCTCTTCCCTGCCTATGACTGTTCAGGTGAAACTTGCTCCCTGTTATAAACACATTCTGCAACCAGGCTGTTGCAAGACGAGGGAGCTGGAAACCAGGACCTAAGGAACCCCATCTCATATGTGTTTCTTCCTTTAGTATAAATACTAAACTTAACTTCAGCAGTAAGTGCTATTTAGGAGTTACTATAATCCCAGTCTAATCAAACTCATTTTTGTTAGCAGAATTCCATGTGGCTTTCAGCATTTAAATTATCCTAAGATGAAGACATGCTATCGGATGAACATGATCAAATGCCAAAGTTCAGTGCACACTTTTTCTATTATTATTTTGTTTGATTACCATGTGTTATGGAAGAAAGGTAGCATTTTTCAGCACAGTACTTAAGTGTGTGGAGTACGGGAGTGCTCATAGTCCAGCTGTAGGAAAAATGCATCTTGGGGATGTTTATTTCTTTTTTTAAGACCATGACTACTTGGTGCAGTTGTCTACAATGAGAAGCACACTGTGTTTGGGCATACAGACTAAAATACACGAGGTGGGGTTTTTTTTTCATTCATCAGCTAATTCTGGTCTGAGCAGATTTTCATTCTGCAGGCTGGCAGATGCCCTCCCAGAACACAGGAGCCTGAATACAGGTTTTTCTATCCTAACAGTTATCCTTTGGGTACCAAGAAGGCAGCACATCAAACCACATGGTGCTTATAGAATGTCTTTCATCACAAAATCTCTGGGTCCTTTTGTAAACATGCATTAAACCACTTGACATTCTTGTGAGATGTAACGCAGGTTTTATTATAGCTCATCAGTGTCTGGGGGAACCAGGGCACAAAAAATATTGGCTATTTTTCCCTAAGATATGTGGGCCAATGGCAGAGTACCCAAGAGTCCCAATTGCCAGCCCCAGGAGATGGAGTGCTCTGGTTGGAGCCCTGTGGCTGCTCAGTCAGGGAGCTGGACAACCCTCTTCCTGAAGGCAAATCCTTGGCAAGGTTACAAATGGGATTTTGACGTGTCAGTGTGTGATTGTCCCCTTTATTCCCTTATTCTGTGGTGGGAAATGAGCTGTGGTGGAAGAACGTCTTACTCGGCTTATTCCAAGGGTTGGGGTGCCACGGTAGAGCGGAGAGAGCTCCAGGCACCAAGCAAAGCGAGGGCTGCCAATCACCCTCTGACCACATGCACAGAAGGTGCACATACGCAGGACAACAACTTTGTTGTCCCAACTTACTATTTAATATTTAAATCAGCAAAATCAGGGAGACAGAACATAGTGCAAAAGTGTTTATGTCTGTGTTGGCCCCACCTTTGATCCCATGGGGTTAGATTATACTACCCTATTCTTTCTTCCCCTCAGGATAAGGATTGGTTCCTTGATTCAGTTCTCTACTTTTCTCTTCCCACCCACACATACACAAAGATAAAACCATTCCCTATAGCAGACTGGGACTTCAGTCAAAAACTAATTATAAACAATGATGGCTCAACAGCTTTTTTCAGTTTGTGGTTCTATGAATTTGCGATGCAAACTATCTGGCTTCAGACCCCCTCCTGGTAATTTACAGACCAGCATGCTTTAGTCGGGCAGCAGCAGAAGGGTGCAGACATGGGAGATAGAGGGATGCAGGACAACAAAGGAGACTGGAACCAAGAATAAAAAGAAGCTGCAGCTCCTTTATCCTGGCGTTCTCATCCTTTCTGCCCTCCAGTAGGAGTGCACTAGTAATCACTCTAATAGGGGGAAACTGGCATTCTGCATGCGCTTGCCAAATATGACAAAGTACCAACATAGTTGGCTGGGATTCGGCCCACCGGTCCTTCCACAGCTTTCTGGTGCAAACAAGGTCAGTGCCTCAGTGGGACACGACACTGTAATACAGCACATATGCCTGACTCCATGCCAACTGCTATTTCATAATAAAATGCATGTCACAGACCCCTGCTAAACACAAACTACTTTTTCCACTAAGAAATTTAAAGATGTTGAGTTTTGCTTTTCTTTTTCATCTCGAAGCAGCTTTGACTGAAACAATAATGTTTATCAAATGATTGCCAGTGTAGGGTGAGATGTCACAGTACTTTGGAAAAAGAAGGCAGTTTGATTTGTTCACAGCACAGCAACTGTTTTGGTGATTTTTCCCTGCTTACTGAATTAAAACTCTGTAGCATGTAGCTACACTCACATGGCTGGTCATCTTGCAAACTAGTTGTAAATCAGGAGTAACTCCAATGAACTCTTGTACAGAATTGGTAGAAATGAGCACCTGGGCCACAGGTGGTTCATCCCTGGTTTCTTAGAGGTGTGTAAAATACTCAAACCTGGCCAGCGCCAACACCTTCTCCCTGCACTCCCCAGTGCAGCCCATCCTTCCCATCTCCCCCAAGCAACAGCAGGAACCCTTGAATTCAGCTCAGCCGAGAGCAGCAGCAGAGCTGCCACTGGTCCCAGGAGGGCTGATGCTCACCCAGCACATTCAACAGGCAGAGGACAAAAACTAACACATCACTGCTAGTCATCGGGGCTACAATCTGACTCCCCTCTTTTTCTATGACTTTAAAAACAAGTCATTTTTTAACTTTTCCCTTCCTTCAAACACCAATAAGACTTCCAAAAGGAGCACATCCATGCCAATTCCCATTCACGTGTGATTCCACAGGGCGATGAACTCAACACTCCATGGGAGAGCTGAGATCCTGCTCTGACACCACCAAAGTAGTGCTGTGAGGAGGGGCAGAGAGGCAAGCCCTCTGCACAGGAGACCTTGCCATGAAGCCTGACAACGAATGCTACACACAGTGATGGCAGGGAAGCATCCACGGGGCACGGAGAGTGGCTTTCATTTAACACCATCAGAGTGCTGGAGTGACTCTGAGGTCAAAGGGCTTCCAGAGCAACTTTTGGCACTGTAAGCCTTTAATCTTACCCTCTCCTTCTGATAACCCCCCAAGATATATGGCTACTTCACCTCCCGCCTGGGATCTGCCTCTGAGATTGTCCATTTTTCCCGACATGAAGGAGGAAAAGGGAGTGTGATATACAAAAATGATGAGCACCTGCAGCTTCCATTGACCTGATGTGAGACTCTATGCCTGTTCAGCAAGCCTCTAAGTTCACTCTCATGAATTTGCATTTGGTTCATGCATACCATGAAGGGCAACGCACTGAAAAGAGGTAAAGATAAATGCAAAGTACAGTGCAGCAAGCTCCACTGAACTACAAATCCACACTGCCTAGGAAATATGCATCTAGAATGGACAAGAACATAAAACAAATCATAATCCTATGATGTAGGCCAGAAGTGCCTCAAGGATGCTGGATGTCTGAAGGTTTCCTACTGTACGCAGCTCTTACTGATGATTAACTAAATGGTGCCTTTTGAGTTTGTCATGGCCTCGCATATTTCTCAGTCAGAACAGCAGCAACACAAAGAGGGCTTGGAAAGGAATTCTGTTACACAAGAAAGTTGGAATTCACACAATCAAAAGATGCTATCACAGAATTGTCATGGTTGGAAGGGACCTCTGAGACCACTGAGTCCACCCATACACACACAAAAAACCTACCCCTACAACCTCAGGCACTAGAGCATGCCCTGAAGTACCACATCTACACTGTTCTTAAATACCTCCAGGGATGGTGACTCCACCACCTCCCTGGACAGGCTGTTCCAGGGCCTGACCACCCTCTCAGTAAAGTAATTCTTCCTCGTATCTAATCTAAACCTTCCCTGCCCCATCTTCAGACCATTTCCTCTAGTCCTGTCATTATTCCCTTGGGAGAAGAGGCCAACCCCCACCTCTCTACAACCCCCTTTCAGGGAGTTGGAGAGGACAATGAGGTCCCCCCCTCGGCCTCCTCTTCTCCACACTAAACATGCCCAGTTCCCTCAGCCTCTCCTCATAGGACTTGTTCTCCAGACCCCTCACCAGTTTGGTTGCTCTCCTCTGGACACGCTCCAGCACTTCAATATGCTTCCTGTAGTGAGGGGCCCAGAACTGAACACAGGACTCAAGGTAAGGCCTCACCAGTGCCCAGGACAGAGGCACCATCACTGCTCTACTCCTGCTGACTACAGTATTCCTGATACAGGCCAGGATGCTGTTGACATTCTTGGCCACCTGGGCAGTGCTGGCTCATGTTCAGCTGGCTGGCCACCAGCACTCCCAGGTCCTTTTCTCCTGGGAAGCTTTCCAGCCACTCTTCCCCAAGCCTGTAGCGTTGCCTGGGGTAGTTGTGACCAAAATGTAGGACCCATCACTTGGTCTTATGGAACCTCATACAATTGGCCTTGGCACATCAATCCAGCCTGTCCAGGTCCCTCTGTAAAGCCTTCCGACCCTCAAGTAGATCAACGCTCCCACCTAGTCTGGTGTCATCTGCAAACTTACTGAGGATGCACTCAATCCCCTCATCCAGATCATCAATAAAGATATTAAACAAGACTGACCCCAAAACTGAGCCCTGAGTCCCCTTCTCTGGAGATCTTCAAACCCCACCTGGATGCCATCCTGAGTGATGTGCTCTGGGCAACCCTGCTTAGCAGGAGAGTTGGACTAGATGATCTCTAAAGGTCCCTTCCAACTCTGTCAAATCTGTGAACAAGATTTCACCCCATTAATCACAACTCTCTGGGCACAGACATCCAGCCAGTTTTTTACCCAGTGAAGAGTACACCTGCATATGCCATCATTCGCCTGTGATATCATCCTCTGATGCTGTTTTTCAGAGGGTTTTTTTACAATATAATAAGAACCTCTGATCTTATATAATAGTCATTTTTATATTGTAAAGCGCAATATATGTTCTCAGCTACTGCCAAGTCCACACCTCTCCTGCCCATGTCCATTAACAGTTCTGCGTAGTTCATATTTTTGGTCTCTCTACCGGCATCTAAAACTGTTGGATTTCCCTCCTCTGTTTCACACACACACACACAAAGCTGTTGAACATTTTGTTGCATGGAGCTCCCTCAGTTAATTTTTCTCTGGTCATGAATTATCTATAAATCAAAGACGATTTCAAATATGCGTTAACACTATGAGCGCATGATACCTCTACTCCATCTAACTGCACACCTTGCCATGGGTATTCTACGTGCAGCAATGGGACCCAGATGATCACCCTGGGCGTCTCTGTGCCCTCTTACCAACTGCCTGCTCCCCTGTCTTGTCATCCTCATATGTCAAGCCATCACACTTCACCATCCATCAAAACCAGAGGACTTCAATTGGGCCATGTATTTCAGTCTTCATAACATAGGTGTGTGCCTCAAGTTTGCTCCCTCAGGAGGATGCCATTAAAGCCAGCAAACGCTTAACTGATACATTAAGTATCCCAAAGTTTAGGATTCACCCTTCCTCCCTAATTCTCCTGTCAGAACAGTTCTCTGTGGGATATTAACAATTGCAAAGGAACGTTTAAAAAATCATCAGGGAAAGGAAGGACACCGTTCCCAAGACAATGCATCATCATTGGTATGACGTGGAGCATTGTTGACTGAATGTACCTTTGAGTGCAAAAGATTTCCTTTCTTTTCCTGAGTTTGGATTGAGAACTACAAATGGTAAATTAAACAAGAGAATCGTTACACATTTTTCAAATACACTTAACCCACAAAATCCCACTGCAGACTATCATTATGGAGAGACTGTTACTGTCTGTCTGGGATGAGCCGTATAATTCAGGTGGTTTCAGAACTTGGAAACAGCACAATTTCCTCAAACTCTGGCAGAGCTTCCTACGGTAACTGCTGCTGCCTGTATCTAAACTCTGTCTCCAGACACTGGCCAGGTCCATCTCCCACAGTGCCCTCAGGAAAGGAAGGGGCTGGGGGCGGCAGCACTGTCCCAGCTGGACCCAGGCTGGGGACATCCCTCATGCAGTCCACTCTGGCTCTCCACCCTGGCCCAGGAACTCCAGCTTGCACGTCCATCTGCTTCTGCAGACTCCCTCAGCACTGGAGCATTTAAACGTGTTTCTCATAGTCAAGCTGGTTTTTGTGTAATCTGCTTAGTACTCCCAGAACCGTTTGAACTTAGGCTGGGTACACCTTTCGCATTTCAGGATGAAGGCTAAGATGAATAAGAGAAGAAATAAAAGCAATAAGAGGAAAATAAATTAAAGTCCTTGGGGCTATAGGCCTGATCCCAAGAAATTATAAAACTGCTGTCAGGCTCCAGAAGTTGTGCAGTAATCACTCAGAATGTATTATCTTATTAGCTTTCTCCATCCTTAAAGAATAAAACCATCCAATACATTAGGATTTATGGCCAACGAAAAGAAAAAGTTTTATCTTGAAGCTACAACAAAGAAGATAAAAGAGAGGCATGTAATTGTTGAAGGAACAACAGGATGAATACCTTATACATATTGTGCAATTAATAATCACTGAAGGCCTCTTGGAAGTTGCATATAGCTGATAGAGGAACATACAAAATTGGAGTCCCTGTTCTTTTTCATATCAGTACATGGCGACTGCACGTTAGCCAGCTAATCAAGCAATTTCTTCTTCAACTTCTCAGAGTGCCTTCAGGAGCAAAAAACCAACCTTATAGAAGTAAAAATCTTAGTCATGAAAGTTTCCTTCCTAGCCTCCACAAGCTTTTCAAAACTCCCCTGGGCACCTGCCTACACCTTTAACACTTTTAAAAACATGACCTTCAGACGTGTGCATAAGTTGCACCGACAACACCACTTGGGTGCTTTGTTGGGTCAGAGCCATAAGTCGACACAATGAGCAGGAAGATCTGGAGGAATTAAACAGCAACTAGACAGGTAGGTGAGATAATAAAGGAAACGTCCAAGTGTTGTCGCATATTGATTTGGATATGCTCATTTGTGGAGATGGGCCAATGTCTTCCCTTCTGAAGGAAGCAGAGTGAACATCCATGAATAAATTAACCTCTTGATCAAAGGTTGATTAAGCATCTGAGATGAAATGATGGATTTTTCTAAAGGCATGTATTCAAAGCATGCTTAAGGTATGTACATATCTCTCTCTCTTCCTGTGGTTTCTTTCAAAAAGCCTTCTCTCCTTCCAACTGTAATCTCCTTAGGCAAAAAGTTGAATCCAGAAAGAATTCATCTAAAAAAACATGTGCTAAAACTTCTAATTATCAGCTGAACTGATGAAAAATAATACTTTTATGAAAAAAGAACACTTCTTTTTCCTAGTATTTTACTGTAGTGGTGTGAGGTAGAGCCAGGGGAGACAGCCAATCTTCAAGGCTTGGAAAGGATTCTTTCCTCCTTCCTAATTAATGCAAATCCTTTGAAATCCTAACAGCTTGGGCACTGAGGGAATTGTCAGAGCCACCAGCCTGTTGCACTTAGTAAGGGTGCAATTTCCAAACAATCCAGAGCCATTCATGGAATCATGATTGTCGGAGTTGGAAGGGACCTCTAGAGATCATCCAGTCCCACTCCCCTGCCAAAGCAGGGTTGCCCAGAGCACATCACTCAGGACTGCATCCAGGTGGGGCTTGAAAATCTCCAGAGAAGGGGACTCCACGACCTCTCACAGTAGCCTATTCCAGGGCTCTGGTATGCTCACCACAAAGAAGTTCTTCCTCATACTTGAGTGGAACTTACCATGTTCCAGCTTGTGCCCATTGCCCCTTGTCCTATTGCTGGAAACCACTGAAAATAGAACAGCTCCATCATCCTTCAACCCTCCCTTTAGATACTTGTAAACATAGATAAGGTCTCCCCTCAGACTTTGCTTCTCCAGACTAAAGATGCTCCTTTCCCACTGGAACAATAAAATGGCATGTGGAGAATCTCATCCTGTGAGAAAAGCTCCATTCCCCTCGCACCTTTGTCTGGGAGACACTGAAACTGCTGGGCACCACCTTGGGCACCGTGGAGGTGGGGCACTGGCCTGCCTGGCTATTTTCTGCAAGATGCGGCGTATCCTCCAAAATTTGCAAATTATACAAACATTTACAAGACCAATCTTAAATATTTAGGTACATTTTCAAAATATTGCTCTTCTGTCCTGCCTCCCCCCCTCCTCCATTTCTGCAATACACTCAGAATTTTATCTGTATCAAAGTGACCTCAAGCTTTTAAATACACAGGAATGATAAGAACGCATCAGGAGTTTCCACCTTGAGCAACATACCCTCCCTTACAAGTGGCAAACCCACCAGCTTTTCAGGAAAGCAATATCTTGTCTTGAGGAAAAAGGTCTTTCTTTGGCAGAGTAACTCCTAAGCTGATTAGACCCCAAGGGCTGTTGTAAAACACATCCTCAGAAAACCTGTGGGGAAAAACTCTGGGTTCAGGATGTAAAAATTCCTGGAAAATGAGCTTTGCGGTTTACAGCTTGCCAGTACTAGTTAAGAAAAAAATGTGGTTTTCTAGGGTTTGGTGGGACCAGAGCACCCAGGAGACTGATAATTCTGGGGAGAATTATGAACAGCTATTAGTATAAAAATAAAATCTTAAAACGTAGCTTGCTTAGTGACTTAAAAAATAGTAGGTTTAACTTCAGGCAGCACATTTTGCCAACACTGGCCCTGGTATGATCCATTAGTTTCTTCTGGTTGAATGTTTGGTACAGGAAAAGGCACTGCCTGTTTTCTTTGCTGCTAAAAAACTGATATAACCCATTACCACACAAATTTCCATTATTGCTGTGAAGTACAGCAAAATATATCTTGAATAGCTCAAATCAACATAACTATTGAAAATAATCGGGTTTTTAATGCTTTCAAATCCCAAACATTCTATCAGTATGCAAGATTGACATAGCTAATTTAAACGTACATTTAGCAACAGAGCAGAGAGATGACAGGGCATCAGGCAGGCAACTTTTCTATTTCAATCCCAACAAGGCAGCAGAGCTGTGATATTAATGAAGCAAAATGGCATGCAGAGCGTTCACGTTCCTTATCTCCTCTCTACAATAGATTCATAGCTTGTAATCTGGCTGCAAAGCTTATGCACATGACATGCACATATGTAGAACTAGATCGTCAAACTCTGTTGTCTACTTGCACATTAAAATGAGAAACAGTCTATAACCAGAACCTCTTTGAAATCTGGAAGGATGAAAAGGATGGAGGCCCCATGAAACACATCGAAAACAACAGCACTACACAGTGCACTGAAGCTCCGCACATGCTTGGCTCAGAAAAACCATTCCCAGAGGAGTCTATGAACTGGAAGAGGCTGTACATGTTAAGAGTGGCCAGCAGGAAAAGCAGAAAAGAGACAGAATTTGAAGGAGAGCTTCATGTGGTTGAAGGACGACCATGTAGGTGAGGGCACAGGGCGACCGGTTTGGAAGCGCTTGCTGGGTCTTGCAAATGAGGACAGAGATCGTGGATCTGATGTGATGGAGAGAAGATGCCGATAAAGTGTCATGAAGGGAGTCAGTTGCCCATAGCAATTGTTACTGAGCTGCAAACCATGTGAGGTTATTAGAATCACAAGAAGGAAACAAAGAAAGCAGATGTCCTCATGCAGAATGATAGACTCTGATCAAAACAGGACAGACAGATGTGTAGGACTACTGAGGTTGTAGTTACTACAACTGTTCCAAAAGAAGACTATTTAGATAAAGAGCTGACAATGGGAATGTTACACTTTTCTGTCAGATTTGAGTAATCAGATATACAGGAGATATATACACTTAGTATGGCTGCATTATCAGTAGCCCTATAAAGAAAACCAAATATAGCCTTATATTGAACAAACCAAATCAGCAGTACATTTTTAAAGAAAAATCACTCTCCCTGTGTTTGTCTTCAATATGCAAATGTAAAGATGATATTCCTGCATACTATAGATAAAAACAACTGCAACAACCTCTTCAGCAAGCTACAACTTAGGAGCCATTCTTCCCAGCTTACATTGATCAACCTTTTCTGCTTATTACTCACATAGTACAACAGGGGTGTGCATATATGTACACCTTTCTGCATATGCTATATGCTCTTTCTGCATATATGTACACCAAAATGTATGAACGCGTAGCATCAAGGATACAACACTGAAAAGGTGAAGTTACTTTAAACATCTCATCCAAAAAGAGGAACAGTGTCACTGTGGCTGAGATGCCCCAATCCGACAGTTTTAATTGGATGCCCCGGTGTGACTTTCATAATTTTGCACTAACTAATTTCACTAACTTTTTGACAGAGTTGGCTTCAGCTTGGAAGCTTGAAAATTCCCATCTTTTCCATGAGATATTCACCCAAGGGCACAAATAAGAAGATTATCACAAATAATATCAAATAAATAGATTCTGTGATCCCCTTCAAAACCTGTCGAGTCCGATACCACCAGTGTGGCTCCTGTTGAAGCTGTAAATTTAGACCCACTGGAATGAAGGGGGAAATCTCCCAAGGCTGCTGTGCTCCCAGTTAAGGTCTAGCATGGTTTCAAAAGATGATGAAAAGGTCTTTCCCAGTCTATAGTCTTTCACATTCTGCTAGAATGTTTTGCTACTCAAACCAGAAAAGTTTAAGAGTGTTAAAAAATAAACTAGAAATTGTTGGCATAGATGGTAACGAATGCTCAGGAAAACAGCCAAACCATTTTAACTGGTGGATATGGGAAATAGATATTAATGCTAGGACAATGGCAAATTGGGCCTGAGGCACCTGGCAGAGACACTGCTCAGCGTCAAACATCAGCGCTGTCAGGAAAACAGATTTTACAGAATTAGAATTTAGATGCAAGCACAATAATCAAAAGCCAGAGACGGAAAAAAATACAGAAATAATAATTGCAGCTCTTCACTAACATATAGATGATTTTTGCAAGTCAAAATATCATTTTTAGTGTTAGTTCCAAATGAAAGCATTTGAAGTATGGAGTATCAAGCCAATGGTTTGAACTTCTACGAACCATAGCAAGAAAAAAAGATACAGAACATTTATGAAGAAAACATTAGGACAGTAATAAAGGGAAGTAGAGGATGGTGTCCTGGAAACAGGTTCGGTGCGCTCATCAGTTTGACAGCACAACAGACCTGTTGTTTTGAGCTTTTGTCCCAGTTCTTGCTTTAGATGCTTTAACAAATGCTCTAAAGAGCAGAGCAGGTTTTGCAGTGTTCAGAGAATAGGAGTGGATCCCATCTCCCGTGCATCCTCCAAGACCAGGATGCTTTAATGTGTGGAAAAGACTGTAATTCCAAGAGAAAGAAAAGAAAAAAATCAAAATAGCCTTGATCTCAGTCAGGTCCAGGGCAAAGCTCCAGTGAAAGCAGCCTTGTATGCCTTTTGCATATGGGCATGTTACATATGAATAAAACCCTTTACAGAGAAGTGAACACAGAATCTCTGCTGCTTCTTTTTGAAAGAAGAATATTCAGAATCATTACTTGCAAATTCTAAGAACTTATCTCTCATTTAGAAGCAATATAAGAACAACTCTCATTTACTTATGTACAGTGTTTCACAGTGTAAAAACAGAGACAGCAAAGTCTTTTACATACTTTGCAAAAGAACATATCCATAAAGTTTCCTGAGAGCTACAGTAAGATTGTTATTTTAACTAACAGGTAGGTAACAAAAGTTGTGAGACTGCAAGAACACGCAGTAATTGTCATCTAACAGAAAGGGGGAAAATATTGGACATCTAACATGACAGGGGGGAAAGCAAAAATGTGACAATGATGAGGAACATCTCCCTACCAGGCAGCAGAGACAGCAACGTTACAAACTGTGACGGACAAAAGATAGAGACCATAACTTAGCAAAACAATTACAAAAAGAGTTTCTAAGAAACGCCTCTCTTTGAAGACAGTATATGTGGGGTGTACACAAGGAAAAAATGAAGATTAATTGCTTTCCAAAACACTGGAATAGCACAATGTTTAACAACAGGAAAATCTGACTTATAGCAGATTAATAGCTTTCTAGCAGCTTTAAATTAAAAAACATAGATAAGTTGTTCCCCTCCTTAATGTTTAGAGCTGCATTCTCAAATATTATGATTTATAACTGACGTAATAATTGGTTTTCCACATCTGCTTAATGTAGTCGAATGCTTTAGAGTACTGGAAAGATGATATACATGTTGTATATAGAACAAAATATTGCCACATCCAACATTAAGAAAAAGAGATATTCTCAACCAAATATTGAGCAAACTTACCATCTCCTATGCACCCAACTAGAGCTATACACTACCACAGCTCCTGCCTCCTGTTTTAAAACCTGTCACCCGTCTTCGTCAAGACAGAATTTCACACAGAACACAACAAAATTCACACGATACAGGTTTTTTTACACTAAGGTAGAATTTTGCAAGAAACACATACATCAAAAGGTATTTGCAGGCATGTATCATTGTTTAAGTGGAAATGTGAGCATAGGGGAAGACAACTGCAGAATGGAAGAAGGAAGCCTATCAACACCTATCTATCACTCTCAGGCAGGCTCCATCTCTTCCACTGACAGGTAGGTCTGAAGCCACACAGGAATCTCTAGATCAGAACTAGCCCTCTCATTCTTTATCCTTGCTTTGGTGGTCAGTGTAGCAATATTTAAACAAATAACAGCGCTTCCTTTATCAAAACATTTTCCATTTTCTTGTTTATTTTAGCAGATGTGAGAGGTCTGATTAATCAGTTGTGGGTTTTTCATTAAAAGTGTCAAATGTTGTGAAAATTCTGACTTCTGTATCAGTTTGGGGCTGAAAAGGTTGGGTTTATAAGTTGTAGCATAATATGATATATGTAGTATTATATGATGTGAGAAATAATTTGAAATTTATTTTAAAAAGTCTCTCATTACCTCACTAGCTCTAGTAAGTGCCTTAAATGGTACCATTAGCTCCAAAAGAGCATTAAGAACAGCAGAATTACCTTTCCTTTCTTACCTTAAATGTGAGCCCATGCTTCTCCCACCCTCTCTCTTGCTGTTCTTTATGAAATATTTTCAGTGTGGTTACAACATGTGTGATCTGCCTGCACACAGAAGGCCGTAAATCCACATTACCAAATGTTTATCCCAGCTTTTGAACACCTTGGAAAGCGCGGTATCAGTATCCCACAGACCTCGGGGTGTTCCAGTGCCATAGAGGGAGCCCGCCGGGTACCACATCGTTACAAAGACCATGCTGATTCAGGGTGTCATGAGAAGCAGGACCAAGGAAGGGTTCCTTGGTGGCAGCTCCAGCATGTAGGTGCAGGTGCACTGCTCGGACACAGCACAGAAACAATGCAATTCTGGCAAAACGAGGACTCTGGCTTGGCTCAACACATGCAGCTCTAACTTCCAAACCGTGTTACTAGATCAGCCTGGAATGTCATTCTAAATCCGTGGTCTCCAGGCATTAATCAAGAAAGGGGCTGGCAGGAGGGGGAGGATAGACTATTTAAAACTTACAGCAGAGGAAAAACATACCCTCCAAAAATGCCCTATCAGTGAAAGGATTTAAGTCACTTTCCTAGCTTGTGGTCATTTTCAGAGACATAATAAAAATAACCTGTGGGACCCATTGAGTACCTGCAGTTAAGCTGTCATCAGGTGCAGATGTATGGTACCTTTACTATTGCACTGCATTACATTATTTCCTTAAATTGGTCTCATACTTCAGCCCCTGGAAAAACACCAGAAGAATTTACTGGGGCTGCGAGACTCAGATTGCACTGAACAAGCCCCACTGGGCTTGCTTGGAAAAGCATGGGAACTCCCTGCCACTCAACCATTAAATGAAATGAATAATAATATAATATAATAAAATATTATAAATAAAATGAAAAGCTCCGCGACCCAAGCTACAAGCCCTGAGCCCAGGGAGGGATGCTCCAGTGCTGCCCAAACGGCACCGCGGGCAAGAGATGTGTCACTGTCACACCACAGCCTGGCATCAGAGAGCATGGCGACGGGGCTTCAGTAGCCAGAGATTCTCATTTCCATGAAAAACACAGGCACAAGGAACTGTTATGAGGCTTCCCAGAGGAATGTCCTATTTTGTGAGCTCCCCTTAAGCATCCGTGAGTGAGAGGGGAAAAGGAAGCAGGGGGGGCGTAAGGAAATCCAGAGACCAAAACAACCAGGAAAAAATTTGAAACAACAGTAAAGACAAGGAAAACGAAGTAATATACTTATTACATAGAGAAAGAGAAGTGAGGTGTATATCAGATAACAGGAAAAAGAAATACCCAACAAGAAGGACACAACATACTATTTAACATTGACAGTATGTTACGTCTGAGACGCATTACCCCCCCAGCGTACCCCCCATTGGCATCCAGCAAGCTGCCCAGCCAGGCTGAAGCGCATCCCTCAGGCTTTCCTGAAGGCTGACTAACTCACTCACCAACCAGACTCCCATCTGCTCCCCATAAGCACGGGTGCCTTCAGGATATTTTGAAAATAAAATCACTATTATGTATCATATAAAGATTTTGACAAACATAAATACAAACTCTGTAGTGCAAACAAACAAAAGAGGATTCTGTGTCCACCCTGCCCCACCTCCCTTTTTTTTTTTCTTAAGTAGTCAAGAGAAGGTCAGAGAAATATATTACTTATTGACGCAGATCTCCACTAGAGGCCAGGATCTGGGTTTCTTTACCTTCTGAGTAGTCTTCAAAAGAGGCGTATTTACAGCTTGTAAGTACTGCAATGTGGTGGCACAAAGAAGCCACCACAGTTGTACGTTGTACACCACCAGCCAGTGTACGTTGCTTATGAAGTGTGTGTTCCTTTTTAAGAATACTTGTAGAAGCAAACTGAAAATGACTGGCATTAAACTAACTTGGTTTTGATGAAGTATCTCCGACATGATCATTGCGGATAGATCCTATAAAACGCTGTTGATTTTTACTTTTCATTGACAGGCTCTAAGGATGAGCTGTGAAACGACCAGAAGCATAAGACATTTCCATGCAAAGAAAGATTAACTGGCATCACACAAGAGAAAAGACTAATATGTGGCATCACAATAATCCAAAAAATAAGGGAAAACACAATTTAGAATGATTTTGTACACAATCAAATTACTTGCTCTTCTGTTGCAGCACAGGAAATTAGTAGAATCAGTTTGGGGTACTTTTCAACCAAATTTTTATTTATATGTATTTCAAGACCCCAATTGCTCCAACTTCGCCACGGATGTGCAAAATCCAGTGGCATGTCCATCCTTCATTGACATAGCTCAGACAAGGGAGCTTGAAAAACGCAGCCACAAAAGTCAGTAATTGCTGAGTTATCCTGAGCTCATTAGGGATTGTTCTCTGTCTCTCCCTGCTCCTTTTCCCCCTGAAAACTTCAAAGATACTAGGTTTTTCCCAAATAAGAGTTTTGGAAATTTTAGGGAAGTTTTAGTTTTTCCAAGGAGTGAAAACAGATCCTTCCCTTGGTGCTAATTCCACTTCTTGGAATTTCATCACCAAGAAACAACCTCCGGTCTTTTGGGCCAGGCACGGGCGTGGGCTTCACCCCGCCAAGCGCTAGGGAGAAACTCAGTTTATGACAGGATGCAGTGATTCCCAAGTCAACTGATGCACTGTCTGCCACAAACACACAGCTTTACCTACAGCAGCCGGCACCCAAAGCAGCACCATCACTTACCAACACAGCACAGGAGAGTTTTGCCATCATTTTTTACAAGGATATAGCTGGCAAACAAAGAAAGTACTACTTATTCCACACAACCACTCATTTAAAAAATCTGGACATATTGACTCCAGCCACAGCTATTTCCTGGTCTAACTAGAAGGAAAATGTGGTTTCTCAGGCACCGGTGTGTGGCAGGAACCCATGCGGTGCCTGAAGATCACCACGCAGTGTCCTGACTGGAGCTTGTACCTCAGACAACAAAGGAGCAAAGCAGACAGAAAGCTCTTGCAAAACTACAGGACACGAACATGGGGGCCCGTTCCTAATAAGCAATGCCCAGATCAGCGAGCACAGCACAAACTGAAGATGTGCTTGCAGAGCAAGAGCAGAGCTGTTCAGCTCTACCCTCAGCTCCTTGCCCTCCACACTTCACACACTTGTTCTTTCTAACGTGGATTTTTAAATAAGCAATGCAACTAATTGTGATGCTTCTTAACATTTTATGTGCGAACGTGTTCAGTATAAAGCCCCAATCTAGGGTCCCTGTTCAGTTTTCTTGCTTGGAAAAGCACACAAACACATGCTTTAAGTGTTTCTCTAAATCAGGAAGCAGTTAAGTGTATGTTTAATTAGGTTCCATATTTGGGACCCCACCCACTAGCTGATATTGTTGCTAATATTATTAATTACCCCGCACCCATGCCAGAAAGCCCATTCTACCGGGGTCCTTCAAGGGGCCTTGAAAAAAGCAGCTTGAGAGGGTTTGGCACATTCTCCTCGTGTAAGACAGCTGGGTTTGTGGCGTGTTGACTGGCAGATCTTACCCAAACAACAGGGCCATTTAGAAGAGCTTGATAAAACCCAGACTGACAGCATCAGCACACATCTACTGTCAGCATTGCAAATGCTAATTCATTTCCAATCCACACTAGGAGAGACCCAAGGCTGGTGGGAAGGTACCACAGCTCCCTGGTGAGGTGAGGATTTCATCTCATGGCCTGCAGAGTCCTTTGGAAAAACCACTCCCTTTATTTTTGGAATCGGCGAGAGGAGAAAGAGCAATCGTGTCTGGGTCCGACTGCCTGATGCATCTGTCTGTGCATCCTAACACTCTCTTCACGCGTAAACAGCCGTGAACCAGCTCTGACTCTCAAATTGCACACAGAAGCTTCTGCTCAAATCCCAGTCCAGACAAGCGCTTGGCCAATTTCTTTTTTCTGAGAGGTTTTTCCTGCTGTTCTGTTCTTTCCGGTGACAGTATGACTGCATTGACAAGGAGAGCAAGATAGTTTTTCCCCTGAGTTACCATGTTTTCTATCCTAAGAATTTAGCAATTTTTAGTTTCCATTTCCCTATTTCAAATGTATACAGTTAGTTTGTTCAAAGCTGTAAAAGGCCAATTTTTGCTCTTAAAAGACTTTATCTTTCTTATGAGATTGAACTCTGAATTGAATAAAAGAGAGAAATTAAAAGTGAAAAGTAATGTTTGCTGTATTTAAATACAAGCCAGATGTGGAAGCATACATCTCCAAATGAAACATGTACTGAGTTGGCAGCAATGGAATTTTCTTCTCACACATCCAAGTGTCAGGTCTGAATGTTCTCTCCACTCTGCCTATGCATCTAGGTGCCACTTGCTCTCCACTGCCTTCCATACTTATGCAGCCCTTCAGAATTGTCCCCTGGACCCTCCTCTTTGGGAACAGTGTCATCACTTCAGCTCCAAAAGATTTGAAGACTATGACTAAAAATCCAGCCAATCACGAGACAGCAACAAGCATAAGTAGGAACCTAACGGGTGACTGACTAAGCCATAAATAACTGCTGAAAGCAACAACACCATTAAGTACTGAAAATCTTCAAAAATCAGACCAGGCTACCTATGAGTTAGGACACTAAGTGTCATATATGGTGAATACCTTTGTACAAGGACAGCACTCTGGAGTTACAGATAAACTGGGAGAAGAACACTTTCCCCCCGTGAGGCTGGAGAAGGGGAGACATGCCTGGAGCGACCCCAGCCTTCCCTGGCTCTGTTCTCACCCTTTGCCGACCATTTCACCAGAGACTCAACAGCAATTGCCTTGGTATTCTTGGGATATTGGTCAACAAACACAGAAAGAACACAGTTGTAATCAAAGACCCAGATAATTTAGTAAACATTAAGTATGATGACAAAACACTGAAATAAACCGTATCTACTTTTTGTGAACTATAAACAAAGTATTGCCCTTGTCAAACTGTTTGAGATCAGTATCTCTTTTTTAAGAGATGCAATAGCAACATGTCAGTTGTGACAAAATCCTTACAAAATCGGGATGTTGAAGAAGGATGTTGAAGATTTTTTTCTCAACCCTGAATTTTTTCATACTGTAATATTGCTAGTAGTACGGTAATCTCTGGAAATTAGGGGGTGCAATATGTTAATCCTCTCCATGGTTGGAGACTGCACATTTTGGAAACTTGGGAACCTTTATTGTGAAATGAAGTTTGAATTTAACTTGTGGTCTATATCCATAGCATCCGATCGTGAGACACTAATGCACTTCTGATCCACAAGTGTTGAGCACTACTGAGGAGCTGGCCTCTCCTGCTTCAGCTGGGGTGGCTGGAGGATGACACATCAAAGGGATGATGAGTGGCTTCCACAGATGGGCGTCAAGAGTGAGTTACCAAAGGGCTTCCTTCTCAGACCCCACTGAAGGAAACACACCACCAGGGTGGCAGGAGAAATGAATAACTGTGGATTCTTCAATACAAGGACATCCTCCTGTTACACTTCAAAAAAACCTGTTATATGTAAAAAAATTCCTACACATCTTCTGCCTGGCACAGCAGGACTGCCTACACCACAAAGCATGAAAATGCAACTTCTTCCCTCTCAGCCCTCATTGGGGTAAGTGGGGTAGCAGCAGAATTCTTTGCAAATTGCTCCCCAATCTGCAAGGTACGGGGTACAGCAGGGAAGTGAGTCGTTGTCTCATGCCCCATGCTTGAGAACATATTGCTGGCCATGATTTGGCCTACAGGTCTTTACAGATTAACAGATGGTATCTAGAACATACCTGACAATAAAACAGGAGGGAATTCAAACCCCAGTTAATGAGCAACTGCCAAATGCTGCACCCACTTGTAGCCAAACAGATCACAGCCCATCTATGAGAGGAGAAGGGCAGAATCAGATGGGAGGTTCTTGGCAGTAATGAACACACGCCATGTCTGAGAGCACCCTGTGTCCTGATGCACTTCATTGCAGATGAGACCCATCACCACAAAGCCCCTAATGTTGGAACTCCCGTGCTCAGACTAACGCGTGCTGGGGCCAAAGCCAACAAGTATCACTGCTGATGAGATAAGTAAGTGATTTCACACCGTTAGTTTGTGGGGAAATCTGTGACCCATGTTCTACAGTAAGCGTCTCCTTACCTGGCTCTGTTTTAGAAAAGAATGTGCACCTATGAGAAGAAGTGAAAACACTGCAACCACAAGCCAAGTGTGAGGATAAATACTACAGTGTACAGTATCAAAATTACCATATCTAGCACGCTGCCACAGAAAACTAATGAAGAACCAGGGCAGGAGTTCACACAAAATTGAAATAGTACAATTCTACTGCAAGACATTAGTTTCATCCTCCTTCACTAGGAGAGACACTCAAAGTATGGCGGGTCAGACAGAAAGTGGCCCAAGTTTCATCTTTTTCTGTGCCGCTTCATTCAGAGAGAACTTTTTTGGTATGGTTCCACAGAGTGAACACTCTCCATTTTCTTTGAACAAATTGCATTACACTTGTTTCTCATCAGATTACATAAATTAGCTGAGAGGGAATGGATTCAATTACAGTCCAGATTCCAGACCTCTTAAGAACTGACTGCCTAACACATTCCTTTCATTTAATAAACTGGAACCAAATGAGGATTATATCATATAAATAATACTCCCTCGATAGGGCAATGCAATAAAATGGCAAAAATACTCAGAGGAACCACGTAGATCAAATACAAAAGCCTCTGCTATTACCCACCGGATTTAAAGTATGAATATCACATAAGCTTCATTGTTTAGTATTCTGATTCAGAGGGTACTTAGGACCAAGTTTAATATCTTCTGCGAGCCTCAGGCAGCTAAGGAAAAAATGTTCTGCAGCAAAGTATGGATTTCAATATTTAAAAGATCATTTGATAGCTCTGCACAAGATACTAACGTGTCCTGCAAAACCCAAGATTTGTAGATTTCCCAAATGACTAAGAGTAAGTATGACCAAAGCTCCAGCAAGGCAGTTTCCCAAACTGACTTGTTCTTTAAGAAGGCAGTATTTTGGAACCACTGAAACTGATATAACAATGTCTAGGAACAACCCTTTTTCACAAAAATACCCCGTCTTCCAGCATGACAAGTAGATATGCTGTCTATAGTTGGACATTTTTATAACTGCCTAAATGCATAAATATCCAGTGAAGAAAAATGCAATAATAAAACTTAGATTCGGAGCTCGACAAAGGATTCAAAACTGAAGGCAAAAAATTATGCATATAGTCAAATTATCCACACTCACAAGCAGCATTCTTGAGAGATTACTGAAGAATGATGACAGTCTATGTAATTACAACTTGTCTAATCTTAAAGCTGTATTTATCCTGGTGTATTTATCACAGGATCCAGCAGGTGAAGTTCAAATTTAAGACTCCAAGCAAGAAACAGGATGTTTCTATCTACTCAATAAAAAGGGGGGACAGGTAAGTTCTCTGCCAATGAGAATCCTTACATCAGTACTAGCCAAGCCTTTTTTCCTGGGCTTCTTCACAGATGCCCTCCATCTGTCCAGTAACATTCTTGGTGTTAGCTGTGAGGGACATGGTGGGAATGAAACATGCTGGACACCCAACTGATGAAAAATGGGGTGCTTGACAGCTCCAGTGGACTACGTATACATTTTCTGTGACGTGATAGGCCTTGTACAAAAAGACGTTTGTATACATGATGCACCAAGAACCACATCATTTAACCATAAAGGGAAGTTTTTCCCTGTAGCCAGTGCATACATTCATATATATAAATAAATAAAACAAACTAGTCTTCCTAGCATTGCATATGCTCTACCTCAACTCCCCTTTACCTTCAGCTGGAATGTTCAAATGCAGTTTTGAATAGCTTACATTCTAGTTACAGGTAATGCTTTACCTACCCACACCCCCTTTTTTTTCTTTAACAAAGAGGTTAAATGAAAAATCACCCAAAGCTATAATTCTATCACCAGAAGGAAGGAGCACACTGAGCTCTCCATGAAGTTTGCAGTGTATCCTAGTTATGACACACAGGAAGGAAAAAGAGGTTAAAGCATACATTAAATGAGACTTTTTGAACTCAGAATAGCCAGGACTAAGCACACACCTACTGGATACAACAGTAACCTTTCTTACTGGATATGACAACAAGGATTTTAAAAAGGCTTATTTATGAGTTGCTAATAAAATCCTAATATGTAGAAAGGACACAATATGCAAAGTAGACACGATATGCTCACTCCTGTTCTTAATTCAGTCATAAAACGGCAACTGTCTGTTCATCCCTGTGGCTTAAAAGCATAAAATCAGAATTTCTGCTTCCCACCTCAGCAAGTGCGGAGATTTCAGCCTCTCTGCCTCATTAGTGACATCTGCTGTCCCGTGAGCGAATGACACACGGCCTTCAGCAGCCCCCTGTCCCCTCCAGCAGCCATTCCTGCTTTCTGGCTCTGTTACACACACGAGTTTGGCTGAACAGTATTTGCAGCAATTCACATGAGAGAACACCACTCTTAGAAAATGGGGAAATGCATTAACTCCTCCGTACCGGACACCTTCTCACCAGGAGACATTAACTGCCCGTGACGTTGCAGCTCGTTGTTAGCAGTTCTTACCTTTTCATGTGAGGGAAGAGGAGACTCCAGCCCCTGAAAGGTTCAACATCTCTTCCCCATGTCCAACAGCACCCACCTGTCATGTCACACACTCTGCTCAGTGCTAAGGACTGTCCCAGGCCCCACTTGGACCACAAGCTTTGCTGCTCCCAGCCTCTTTGACTTGGCCTTCGCCAACACAAGTGCACAAAACATCTCTCATACATGTATCTCAGGCGCTCAGGGTCAGCATGTATTTTAAGGAAAACATGTTCTTCAGTGCAAAAGCTCATTGGTGATGTTTCTCATTAATCACAGGTGACACACCATCTTATTTCCCACCAGAAGATGTCTGCAGGCAGCCTACTTTCCAAACAAACCATCCTCCCATCGATTTGTGGAGCACCAACAAAACTGGAGACGTTGTGGCAACAACTGATTGCAGCTGTTTGGCCTGTGGCTCTTATTGATCAAAGCAGGTTGCTATTGACAGACTCCTCAAGGCAATGAGAGATGCAGAGACAGGCGACGGTTGTAAAGTCCTAATTAAGTTTTATGTCCTGGACTAAATAAATTTGATAGGGACCTTTCTTAAAGCCCTTCTCCACAACTAATTCCGATTAATCCAAGGTGTTTGCCTTTCAGTGAAAAACACTTTCATAGCTATCTTCCTACTCAAAAACCTTTAAATCTTTCTCTACATATTGCCTAAATGCAAATAAATAAAAACAAAGCCAAGATAAATACCTCAGATCAGAGTTCCGAGGGAAAAGCTTTTTCTTCCCGCTGAAGTAGACTTCAAAATCATCTGTTGTCAGCCTATGTGCATAGTCAATGTATGCAGACACCTCCTGGTGACAAGAATTTCGGTCACGAATGAAGATTATGGACTGTAAAACACAAAGGTGGCCACAAATGAAGAATAGAAACACAGATGTGTGCATAGATTTCCATATAACAACATATTTAGAGAGCATATAAACATTTTCAACTTTAACTGGGCCAGGCTTCAGTTAGAACTCAAGACACTCGAATTATGGCATCTTAGGTCACAGACTTAACACAAACTTGGCAGCATTACAGTGCAAATAGATATAAATTCAGTGTCACACAACATGTCCTCCTGTATTCCCCATGTCCCCTGCTGCCACTTTGAAAGGGTTTTCCCACGGGTGCCAGGCCACGTCTGCCAGCCCCATGCACACAATCCTAAAGCAGCCTAATGCCACTGGATACCTATTTTTAAGCAACAGTGGGGGTTCTTTGCCATTCTATAATGCTCCTGTCCATACATTAATTACTGAATCAAAAAGGAAGGGTGAGAATGTTATTTTATTTGCAATGCACCTCTACATCCAAAGCAAAACTTAATTTAACTTAATACTCAGATTTTTAGCTTTTCAGAAAGACGATAGACTAGAAACTGGTTGCCATACACCCCTTTATTCTGTGCTATGCCCAGAGAACAGCATAGACTTCACCAGCCCTCTCTCTTGCAACACAACCCTTGCATTATTTTATTCCTAACAGCTAATGAGTTCCAGAGCAAAAATCTGATAATTCAAATAACAAGCAAGCAAACAAACAACAAAACAAAATCCATGCCTACAAATAAAGCTGATTCAAGCAGGGTGGCTACAAGGACAACACCTCCATGTGTGGGAGCTGAATGAAAAGCGGTAGTGAGGGACCCAGAGGATGGTGACGTGCTCCTTCTGGCTGCAAGAGATGGCTTTCTGGCTTTCTGCCTTAAGGTTTAACACATCTAAGAGCATCTCTGCTGCTGGCACGTCATGGACACGGCGCTGATGAGATGGCTTTCTGTACCACTTGTTGCTGTGGTTTCCCATTTACTCTCTAATCCCTCTCTGTTCCTTTACCTTTTATTTGCTGTATTTTCCAAGTGAATAGAGAAGAGATTCTAAGAAGGCAATTCTTTTTCACACACTACCACAACACACAAAGCAAAAAGAACTGGTAGGATGAGTGGACTTGTAAGACAGAAGGGTTCTTGTATCCTGGGATCCACATAAGAAAAACTAAATGCTGAGTGTAGAGGCTGTTTGGTAGGCGAGGTAGAACAACATTTGTTAGCTGTACATGTTTGTTTTTACTTAACTGATATCAAGTGATATTTCTTTTTTGAATGCGGGGGAAATGGAAGCAATACCACATGGAACCCTTTCAAAAAACATTTTTTATTTTAACAGCAGCACATTTCTAGAGTCTAATGGTTTATCTGGCAAGCCTTTGTTATACTTGGGATATGTTTCCTTTTCCAATTTCATATTTAATTCCACCAAAACACGTGTTACTCATTTTCCAATTTTGTACCATCAACACAGTCGACAGGAAGAGCCAGGAGAATCTTCTGCAATACGTCTGACCATCTTGAAATACATCTCTCCTCCCCATCCCCAACCCCTCCTGTGTTGAACAGCCAACCTGTGTGTCTGGAGAGCCAGGTAAGGGCAGACACCGAGCAATGAGAGCAGGACGACTGTCCCCAGCACACAAGATGCTGCACCCACACTTAGACACAAGAGTAGGTGTACTCCATGTGTCCGAAACAGGGATTCGTCCTCCTTCAGAAAAAGCCAGTTTTAAACGAATGTCTCGTCTTGCCCAGTATGATCCAATCATTTAAAAAAGGTGGCAGACATTAAAGTACTATTTGCAATGTTAATCAGAGGGCTACCTTTCAAGGCTCTGCAGCTTATAAAATTAATCTCCTAAAACACTGTTCATATATTACCAGTTATAAATCAGCACAGAACTACAGGCAAGCATAGAGACTACCACTAAAATTGCTTTATGAACTCTAAGAGAGCACCAGAATATCTAAACAAAAATGTTGTATATTAAATGTACACTTTTGAGGCCTCCTCCTCAAAACTAAAGGCCTTTGATCGTTCTCATGTCAGCACGATTTCTCTTCTTTTCTCACCTGTGATTCATTTCTAACCACCTATAAGCATTCATTCATTAAACTATGAATCAGCTTGAATTTTCTTAAGTTATTCTGAACTTTTAATTGTGTCACACCTGTTTGCCCCTGAGAAGACTCGTACATTCCTTCCTCCGAAAATGATAAAGCACTTGACTGAAAAGCTACTGAAAGAGAGATTAAAAATCCATAAAACCCACAAACTGGAAAATCTTCTCCTAGAAGTCTCTTCAATACTCTTCTGATTTGTCTCTAACACAACAAATTCTACCAAGCACAGACTTTGTGCTTTACATCCACCTCTGAGTTTTCAGGAACTTGCATGGCGAAAGGTGAAAAAGCTTTAAGATGGGGTTTGAAAGGTATGCTTTTGTAGGACCTAACAACTGAACCTACTGACTTACAATTACAATCTAGAGCAAAGTAGAACAGAACAGAACAATTCAGTGGAACGGGACCTACAACCACCATCTAGCAACATGGTGTTCCTTTCCCCCTGCTCTGGTCGAACGCTACAGGCCCACAGCAGTGGGGTTTCACCAAGGACACCAAGTGTCGTTTCCACGGAGCCAATACCAGCAGCATTCCTATGCAGCGGTGTGAGCTTGCTAAAAGCCATGGAGTTCTGTCAATTCTTTAGCCATAAATTTGGCCCACAAAAGCCAGTGTATCCCTCACAGCAAACCACCAGCGGCACAGGTGTTTCTGAGAGCCTCACAGAGAACTCCTCTCTCTTGCTGGAGATGAACCCCATGTTTTGCCAGTCAGGAAATGCATAGGAGGGGACGTTCCTTACCTATGTGCAACAGGGACACAAACCGATGGACGCAGAAAGCCTTTCCTGTATACAAGGACTGTGACTCGCCCAAGAAACAAAAATACAAAACTTCTGAAGTTCAGACACATCTCAAACATGTGGCCACTGCATTTGAGTGAGGTCAGATGTTATGCTCCTTCCAATACTGATGCTGGAGGTGGCAGCAAGAGAGAGCTGTGTAAGGCCAGTGGTCCAAGGAGTGTTAGGAGGCGAGAGGATGGCTGCTGGAAATGCTCTGAGAGCCACCTCTTATCACCTAGGGGTTCACTGAATTCACATCCTTCACATCCAAGTTCAAGGAGGTTACACCAAAGAAGCTGTAACTCTTCACAGATGGCACAAAGGGAGGTTTAAACCCACAGAGAAGAGAGATGTAGTATTTATAGGGGATAAATACAAATAGCACCGTACATTTATATTTATTTATTTATTTATATAAATAAAAATCTGTCCATGGGGGATAGGCTCAGGCAGTGGATAAAGATCATCAAACCATCACTGGGAACAGAACATTATATCTCCCTGCTTATCTTTTTTGCTCCCATCTCCAGCCATATGTTCTTACAGCAGACTAATATTGTGGGATGCCAATGCTCTGAATATTCTGAAATCATCTGCAGCTGCTGCTTCCTACAAACAAAAGCAGAACATTTATACAGAGCTGCACTTGCCTATCCTAAATACAGGGACACTTTCTTCAGGAGTGTACGTTTGTGATCCATGGAAAAGACTTAATACCAACCTGTCATACTTCAAAGCAGACTAAAGAAACCCAACAAACCACTGTGAATAAACAATTCATCCAGACATGTATCATTCTTCTTAACTACATGGACTATTTGTACAGGTCTATTGCCATCACCGTTTGCCTTTTAATGTGCTGCCCTATGCTGCCGTATGCCTTTTAATGTGCTGCTGCAGACATTGCAGTAAACACACTTCTCCCACCCAGCGATCCTCAAAATCAATTTGCACTGGCTTCACCCAGCCAAAAATCAGGTCCTACGCTATGAGTTAGAAACACTGGATGGGGACAGACCTTTAGCTCTCCCAAAACTCTTGCCTTTCCTCTATCCTTAGAGCAGAATGTTCCTGCTCTGAAACAAAACATTTTAATATCGGGTTTTCTTTCAGCACCTGCTCAGCACAGTTTCTGGGCACATCTTACACACAAATTACAGCCAGCTTTTAACTGTGTCCAAGGGCTTTGCTGGACAGGGACCTACAAGATGGCAAACTGGAGCACACCGTGATTCAGCTTTCTTAGAAATTATTGCAATGCAGATGTGTTCGAGCGCAGTGTAGCTGAGAAGAGAGAATAGATGGGAATATAAAGAGACAAGCCCCGCTGTCTGGTGAAACAGTCTTGCAATGCGAGTCCTTTAATAGCACGCCAAGCTGAAGGTAGATGACGGGAAAGTCAAGACAGACAGTATTTAGGAGTCAATATTCACTGAGGAAGCTCTTTTCATGTGGACAATATCACAGGTAGGTACCCAGGGGGACAAGAACAATTAGGCTGAAAGGGACAGGCGTAAAATGCATTACCAGTTGAAATATATTTTTAATGAGTAGCAATTTATTTTTGTTGCATGGTGTTTGGCCTTGTTTGCCACCTGCAGATCACATTACATCTAATAGAAATACCAGTGGGCAACAGTAGTCAGAGAAAAGGCCTCACCCCTGTATCTTTAAACCAGATGTTATTACCATTTCTGCTTTGCAAGTAGGAATAAATTGCTGACCTGTTCTTTTGTTTAGCTGGGAGTGAAAATAGCATAAAGCATAGGCTTACAGATTGGGATTTACCTTCTGCACAATTTCATTTTGGGTGAAAGGGGCGGGGTACAGCAGAAATATGTTGACTTTTAGGAGAGCAACTGAACCACCACTAAAGCAAGCCTAGAACACGCTTCTGCGCACACAACTATTTTCATCTGGAAATACCATTCTCTTGCTTATGCTAACTTTTGAAACATTTCTAAAAATTGCAATATGTCTGAAAGTACTTCAGTTTCCTTCTCCTATGCTCAAAAATGCCAATCGGGCTATTGGAAAACATGCACCTTTTACCTGTACAAAAGAAGAAAAAACAGGGTCTTTGAGAGTAAGTACAGCATCACAGCAGCCTTTAGTCTGCTTCCTTCCCATCTATCCAAAATAAGCAGGATGTGGTCTAAAGGTAAATGCAAATTTAAAAGAAAAAATAAAAAAGCAAAGAAGATAACTTTATACACACTCACACAAATACAAAATTTATATTTGCCTTGGGTTTTTTCCTTACTTAAAGTGTCTTCAATCTCTGACCACAGGAGTTAGATGGCATCTCTATACGCGGTTACTGCTCAGCATGAAAATGCTGGGTTCCAGCCCCAGAGAGCACTGCCTGGTGCTAATCTGGGACACCAGAGCACGCAGAAGTACTCTTAGATATTTTATTTAGTTAGCAGAAATGCAGAGACAAAAACTGTGCTGCAATATAAAGCAGTAAGTGCTGTACCTAGTACAAAGGGTAAAATTCTTCTGTGGTTCAGGCTGCTGTTGCAGGAATAACAGCAAGAGCAGGCCCCGCAGCTGCTGAAGCCATTACTCGAGGCACTTCCAGTGGGGTCAGCAGACCTCTGACGTGCTGCAGGACCTCGGGATTTCCCTGGCGACTGCATTCCGTGCCAGGCAAAGGGCAGGCACAGCATTCAGGGGACGTTTTTGAGGCAAAGCACCTCAGAAAGAGGTGCTGCTCTCACCAGGTACTCAAGGTGAGATTCGACCCCAGCTCCACTACGCACAGCCTGCGCCCAGGTTTAACAGTTCCCTCTGTTCCCCTGCTGAGGTTTGGGGCATATTTCAGAAACACAGGCACCCAGACACATACACACACAATAACTTCGCCAAGCCTTTTTTGAACCTGGGAAGCGGCGTTTGTGGGAAAGATGGCTAGCCAAGAAGCAGATGTTCTAGCTTTTAACTCTTCAAAAATTAAAAAAAAGAAAAAGAAAAAAAAAGTCTGGTTACCCTTCAGAAGAAGAAATGTTTGCTATGTATGTGAAACATGTGCTTCACAGTTCCTTACTGTTCAGTGCTCAGCAGCTGCTCCGACTGGAAGAAGCTCTGTGGACTGTGAATTAGCTTATCTGTGTAAACAGGGTGTTGTCTCAGTTTGAAAACAATATTCTGGCTGAGAACAGCCTGCTGAGAGTGTGAGTTTAGATTAATTCTGTTAGCATTAAAATAAAGGAGCTTATTAAAAACAGAAATGCACACAGAACAGAACCTAAAATTTGCTCAGACAGACATAAGAAGCCAGTGTGAGCATCAAGAAGGTAGCCACAGCCTTTGGGTTCAGCTGATGTGGAACTAGGCACATTCTCCTGGCAGAGGAGAACCATAGAATTGCCTACGTTAGAGGAACCTTTCAGATCACCTAGTCCAACCATCAACCCAACACTGACAAAAAACATTACTAAACCGTGTGTCTAAGCACCACATCTACCCATCTTTTAAATACCGCCAGGGATGGTGACTCCACCACTTCCCCAGGCAGCCTCTTCCACTGCTTCACTGGAGAGTGGGAAACCTCTCCGTCTCAAGGAGGGATAGCTATGGCAGGTAATGCTCTGAGCAGAATGGAGAGATACAAGGAGGAAAGAAGCAGAAGTATGAGGGCAGTTGTCTGTATGTAAGGAAAGCTGGGGGGGGGGGGGGGGAGAAGAAAAGAAAAACAAGAAGAAACAAGAAAGAAAAGAAAAATCCCAAAGAAAGCCCAGTGCAGGATCCCCCACCACAGCTCAATTTAAGCGTAGGACTGGGGAGAGGGAGGGGTTGATATTTAATTAAGACCTGTCAAAAAAGAGAACTGCAGATGCTTCCTGAAATGTTTTTGGGAAGCAAGCTTTCCTTTATAGCTACTGAAGAGCTACAAGCCTTTCAGTAAATTCAGAAGCTCAAAGCCAAAGCCAAAACCCAACTCAGCACATGAAGAGAGAAAACCAAGGAAAGAACACTCAAGAACACCCAGAAGAGCTGTGATCTCAGCCCATTTACACTCTCTTGAAGGAACAAAGTCTTTCTGAATCACGTTCTCCGTGAAGGTGCTGGCTGAGAGCGAGACTGGACTGAGCCAAGCTCTGCCCCACAGAGCCCGACCAGCAGCACACCCTCATCCCTCAGGAAGCAAAATGAAATGCAGGCACAAACGTAGCCCCATCAGTGAGCTGGTTTGAGCTCTGCTTGTATTACTTGTATTAAACTTTCACCAGATCTTGTTTTCCTCAGCTAAATGCCTTTTTTTTTTTTTTTTTTTTAAGGGGATGGGGTGGGGGGTGCATTTACGCACCAACGTTAGTTTAGCACTGAAACAAACCGGAAGGATAAAACACCACTAACTTCTCTCAATGCACTTCAAATACATCAGCTCAGGATGTGCTTAATAGCCCCACATTTTACTGTCAGTAGCAAGCCAGTGGTTCTTGAATGTCAACAAATATACATACATACAGATTTTAAGTGAGTAGCAATCCCAAATCTGGCTGAAGGAGGCAGGAAAGGCATCTTCCCTGGATCAAGACTATCATGACCACATAACACGTTCCCTTATACCAGAGAAATCATCTTGTTCTGTTGCTATCTATATAAAATCCCAGAGAACCGTACAATAATAGCAAGAGCATCCTACCAAGTCTTTCTCAGTTCCAGTTCAATGGTCCATCTCTAATAAGGACGCATGAAGGCAAAACACCACTCATTAAAGGGAATTTGATGGCTGATGGTAAAGGCACTGGTCTGACCCTGGGAAAGCCCTGTCCTCAGGTCAGAAAACCATAAAACCAGCAGATTATAGTCCATCAAAATCTGTTTCTGTCCCTGAGGGACCAGAATAGATGTCTGGGAAACTACAGGACAATAGGGCAAGGTGTGTAATGCCACTTCCCACCCACAGTATTCTAAACCCCAACAACCTGCAGCTCCAGCATTTCCTAAACCAGGGGTTTTTCAAACTAAGCTATTAGGTTTCCCATGGTACCGTAGGCAACGAAGGCGCAGAAAGAAACACAGATATTCAAGAATCACTTTTCTAGCTGATTAACTGAAAACATACATTTGTATTTTTCCTGCTAAAATATATAAATACTGTCGAATTTTTAGACAGGCAAACCATTAGATAAACTAGCAAAAGATTTCAGCTTGAAAAGTATGTGAGAAGAAATGCAGCCTTTTTTCCCCCAAGAATCTCAGTTTTCAAAAGTCTATAAATGCTGCTTAAGGGGTTTGGGGTAAGATTTTTTTTTTCAGTTTGCTCTCCTGTACCTGTTCCATCAGAAGGGCATCAAAGTATTTTCCCTGGCAAACATCTAATTTATGAATAAATAAATAGTGAGGCATGAGAAACTAGAATAATAAGGGTATGCCTTAAAAGTCAGAGAAAGGGACTGGTCAAAGCCTGCCCAAATAGCGTACCCACTGGACTTGCACAGACAAGCCTGCCCTGAGACAACAGCAGTGGTGCACAGAGAGCTCCTGTGCTCACACCTCAGTCACCCCTGTTACTCTGATGCGGAGGAGGACAAAAAAAAATAATCATGTATTTTCTATTAAATGGCCAAGAAACTTCTCTGGGCCCCAGAGTGTCCTGCTGGCGGGGCGGGCACTGGGGAGGAACAATCCTGCAGTGTTGGGGAGCCGCAGGTGTCCGGGGGCAGGGGCTGCGAGGGGGTTGCTGTGCCCTCACTTCGGGAAAGGAAAATACAGCCCGTGTGGCGGGAGCCTTTCGGGGCTGGGGTTTTGCTGGCAAGGCCTGGCCTTGCTCCTCTTGAGGTGCTACTTACAAACGGCCACTTGTTTGACTTGGAAGCGATTTCAGAGGAGCTGGGCTGGGCGAGATGCGCGTGGAGGGAGACCAGCTGCAGGCAGGTGTGCCGCTGCCGCCGCCGCCGCATTTCAAGTCGTACCAGAGGAACACTTCCTCTCCCTGGCTCTGAGGGGTTTGCTTTTTAGAAGTCTGTTTATATAATTTGTTTTCCAGTGGAGAAAAAATTACTGTGAAAATAGTAAAGGATTCATTTGCATGCCTTTGAACTTGGGGGGGGTTGTTTTGTTTTTCTGTTTTCATTTTCTTTTGTCGGGGAAAAAAAAAAGAAAGAAAAGACCTCTTACAATTACATGGAAATACATAAGCAAGTAACTTTCCAAATTCCAAATCTTTTCCTATTTTCCACTGACCTAAAACACAATCTGTGTTGCTCCTACAGGGCTGATAATGGTTGCAGAACCTCTTGCAGCTACATTTTTTCCTGGGGGGATTATAAAGCGGCACTCACATGTAACTTTGGGATTAGATGAATAGCTCAGCCTCAGCAAACCAGATGTCCACAAAGCCGCTGTTTTGGAGGTGGCCAAGGGAGCTGGTTGCAGGCCTGGGGACCGCAGCCCAGGGAAGGTCACACAGATGGGCTGTTGGAAACAGGCTGGGACATTAAATGAATTAAAGACATCTCCCAGCTCGGCCCGGGCACACAGGGCCCTGCGGAGCGACCCGAGCATCCTCCTGGGTCAGGGCTTGGTCCCAAGACATGGGGTCCTTCTTGGCTGGCAAATCCACAGTGCTCAGCATTATTTTATTCTCAATGGACATAACCTGTGTTCACCCCAGGATGTCCCACTGCCTTGGCACAGATGGTGTTTTGAAAACCTACAGCTCCAGTCATTGAGGTGAACCACTGGGCCAGGGCCATGCTGGACTCCGACAACGACCCCCCAGAGGGATTCATGCTGAGAGAATCTCTTATCTAGATAAACGCTCCCCTGTGGAGATATATACACAATTCACTAAGATAACAAAATGCCCTTACTTTGTACTAGACTACCTTGCTACACACAAATCAACAAACACCTTAAAAAAAAGCAACAAGTCTTCCTCTTCAACAGCAATGACTGCAGTGAATCCACCTCCCCACTCCCCGCCCGCTCTGGGGTCTTTACTTCTATAACAACAACTTCAAGGCGATGATCCTGCTGACACAACCAAGTGTTTGCTTTTCTGAAGCCTCCCCTCGCTCCCCCTTGGCCTTTTGGGCAGCTGGAAGACTGAGCTGTGTTTGGAAAGTGCTAACATGTATAGCTGCTTCCTCCTCCAAAAGGAGCAGAATAAGCCCTTCCCTGAATTTATTACACCAAGGTACAAATGGGCACATTTAGTAAAACTGATAAAATGCCACTTCTCTTGATGCCAGTTCCGATGAAACCCGGGAGAAGCCCAAAGGCAAAAAGAGAGAGCACACAGAAATCAAAACGCATGGGAGGAACATACTCCAACACAAAACCCAGGAGGGCTGAACTCCAGGTACGATGACAGTGGCTTCGAGCAGCTGCTGAGGGGTCTGCAAACGTTCCCTATGCGATCACATGCACGCTTCAACTTGACTTAAGTTATGAGACCTGAAGGAACGCTGCAAAATTTCCTGCCATATAGAAAAAGCATTCACTGATGGCTCAAGGTTTATACCATACGGTTGAAAAACAGATTGAGGTCAGTCAATACAAAACTAAGATCTCTGGCCCTAGAGAGCTGCACAAAACTTAAATAGCAGCTCTAACGTCCACCAAAGTACTCAAAGCCTCCACAAAGGGGAAAAAAATCCCCAAAATTAATTAAAAGGAGAAAGACAGGAAAGGAAATAAAATCAAAGGAAAGCAGAAGTGTCTTGCTTTTAACATATGAAAGTTTAGATGCTTGTGATCATACAAAAGCATTCTCATTTTTTCCTGTCACTAGTCACAGTAGTCAATTGGCCTGTTGATTTTGAAATCCTAATGAAATATAGGGTTTGATGTGCCTAACTCTGCACGATCTGCTCAGGGTGTCAGACTGCTCACAGGTACCTCTCTGAGTCCACCACATTTTCCACGGCTCCAAGCCCACCCTGCTCACCCTCCCTTCCAACCAGCTGCTTCTCCCAGCAAGGGAAGCACTCACAACTCAATTCCTAATCAATTTCTCCTTCCACTCCTCCCTTTTAGTTTTTTTTTTTTGTAAGAGTGACCTTTTAAAACAACCCACCTGTCTAAAGAACACTTTTTCCTGGCATTTGTCAAGGATATTTGAACAGATTTGACCGTAATGAATGTCATGCCTCCAACTGTTGAACTGAACGATCCGTTCCCAGACTTCCTTTTTTCTTTTTTAAAATGCTGTTTACTGAAACATTCATAAAATCCGCTTGGCAGCCTCAGGGCTTGAACCTCAGCTGTATACCCTCTGTGTACTTAACACTGGCACTGCTGGCAGAGACCGGGGAGAGTTCTTCACTTTTTCACAGGGTGGGTGACAAAAAGCCTGGGGCTGGGGTCCGCCAGCTCAGGGCTCTGCAGAGGTGGGGGGTAGTGGTACGCTCTGAAAGGACTCAGAAGTTTGCAAACTCTTTGGAGTAATGAGCTTTTTTAACACCTACTGGTAAGTTGCAGAAGTTTTTAATGAATTTTTATAAATAAGTACCAAATCTTATGCCCAGAGAAATGGTACACTGAGCATGTGGCATATTTGTCCTGCTGCTTCTCTTGGGTAGAACACTCTGATTTACCTCTGCCATATTCTGAGAAAGGCATCTGACAACAAAGCTGCCTTTCAGGGAAGTTAATTTCTCTCTTAGTACTCTTGCTAATAAGAGTTTTAGTTATATAAAGCCTGTATTTTAAAAAATACACTTCAATTACTTTCAACACCACTGAAATTCACCTACTTCTGTAATAGGAAGAGAGAAACCAATCCACAAGCACTGGGAAACGGTCAAAAGTGAGAATGCCTTGCAGGGGGCACAATCACAAGACGAATAACCAACAAAAAGAGAAGACAGAACTGGCATTGAAAAAAAGCAGCCTAAACTGCCCAAGCACCCCAAAGCTCATTCGGAAAACAAAAAACAAGGAAAAAGCCTGAACACAACCTAATTATCAACTTGGGAAGACATCAATCTGACTTCTTAATTGAACCTGCCCAAGTTGACCTCTGCAGATGCCGATGATGGCAGGGGTAGGACAGCATATGGCACTTACAACCTGGGAACTGGCATTAAAACTGCACAAGACAGGTAAAAGTCTCTCAACTTAGCACTTGGGTTAAGTCTTCATTTTGAGGTTGAACTGTTCCTTATCCACTCACCTCTGCTACCTCTGTAAATACTGCATACAATGAAAATTACACCACAAGCAAAACCTCACACCCCAACCTTCTCTGGTTTGATGTGAGGCTTGTGAAAATCATCAGAAAGATTCCTCTCTGCTGCAGAAATCAGGCCAAACTCAGACAGTCACAGCTCTCCTAGAAAAGTGCAGAAACGGCACCTCAGTAACTCCAATTTTACCCACCCTTATGGTTTACACCTATCTCCTTTTGACAGAGGACTTAATTACTGTAGGAACAACTCCTCACACAGTGAAGCAAACCAGGCTCCCTCTCCTAAACCTTTCTGACTGCTGCAGCTGGTACTGCCAGGTTAAACCTACGCCTCTCTGCAGCCAGTGCGCGGCCAAGCCCTGTGCCTGGTCAGCGACGCCGTGCAAGAGAGACGGGATCCATCACGCTGATAAACCCTTGGGAAACGTCAAACGTCAGCAGAGATCGGATCGATGCCTACACACTGGAAGTGTGCTGCTGAGAACTGGGTTAACTAAGGGCAGGAGTGAAGAGGATGCCATTTACAACAGCAACAGTTAATTTAAAAAAATGTCTTTGCAGCAAAAGGTCTGCTGGGGCTGGCTACCACAGCCCCACTTTCAGAGGCTTCAGGGGCCAGGGAATGCTCTCCTTTGAGCAGCCCTTCCCCACAGCCAGCATCCCCTGTTTCTCAGCCTGTGTGGGTTTGTGTCACCCCACTCCCAGCTCCAGCCCTGGCTGGTACCAACACTGGGTCCCTCCGAGGACATCAACCAACAACATCACAAGATGGAGATCCCTTCCCATGTAATTACAGGGTGGTGCCACTGTGCAGATGTCTTCATGCAAAGCTTCAGCAGCCAGCAGTTAACCAGAATACTGCAGCAAATGTGGTTGTAAGGGGAAAAAAAAAGAAAAAAGACAAGACATGTTTACCCTAAACTTGACAGAACTGCCTATAAATAGCTATAGGGTCTTGTCAAGCACATCTTTGCTATAATTTCTCCTAAAATATCATGTCAGTGGGATTTAGTCCCACATGTATATTTTCTATCAGAAAATAGCCTCACTAATACATCTTAAAGATGTCTCATTGCTCTTTGCCTAGCATCTGGAAGGTATGCACATGGAATTATAAGGCTTATGTGAAGCATAAGTCAGTGGTTAATCCATTTGATTGTAAATCATATGACTATGCACTGTGACCACATTAAAACTGCCATCAATAAAAAAGGGAAAACTACAGCTAACCTATAATTTTGGTTGACTGAATCAAGCCTATTCCATGGACTCTGGAATAGGCATTTGGCCCCAGATCTGTGATACAAAGGAGACGCTTGACAGTCACCATCTTTAATGACTTACATGTGCGGCTCATGGGGCTGACAGGCTGGAGACTTTTCTCTCTTCAATAATTATTTACTTGACAAAAGACAAACAGAGAAAACCGAACATTGGCATCACAAAGGGTGACGAAGTGAGAGAGGTGACTTTCATCACAGTTGCAGACTTTGGCTAAAGGTGGAACACTGGAAATAAGAGTAAGGCTTAAACATCTTTGGCAAGACTTCTGGTGACTCTATGCCCTGAAGGAGGGCAAATGTCAAGCAGACCCTTTGGCCCACTCTATGCCCATACCCATGTGCCTGCCACATCTGGAGATTTAAGGAGGCAATGATCTGCTTACCACTTTTCCTAGTGTTGTAAGCATCTATTCCATCCACCTGCCAACAGACCAAGTGGTGCAAGGGGGCCCTTAGACACAGCCCTCCCAACCCTCACATGCATGACGGCGGCCTCCTGACCACCCAGGAGAAGAGTGCTTGCTGGGACTATTCCCACACACAAGTCAGCTATCCTGACAGGCATAGACCACCGCTGGCATGCCACGGCCTTTGTGAAGCAGTGCCTGCTCTCCTAGAGACCACAAAGCACCCAGGACTTGTGCGAGACCCAGGAGACCAAAGTTCTGCCTTCACACCCAAAGGCTCCAGCTGGGCTTTCTCTCCCATTACAGTCCATCCCCCTCCCGAGTCCTGCCACAGGGCCAAAAGCTGCTGACGGCAGAATCACACCTTGCACCCTGGGAACAGAAAATGAGGTTTTCCTCAGAAACACGTGCACCACAACTCGCCCCTGGCTTCAGGCCAGGCCGTGCGACCAGCACTGCTGGACTGTCCCCTCGTCATCCCCTCGCACAGCCTGAACTGAAACACGCCAGAGACAAAATCTATCACATCTACCTCACAGTGTTATAATTATTTACTTTCAAATATCTTCCACAAGTATTTTCTGTCCCACTCCCAATCTCAGCACTCCACCTCCCCAGAACTTGTACCTTCTAGGCAAGTGATGACCAGAATCTGCAGTGTCTTTTGTGCTGCCAACGGGCTTCACAGCAGAAATGGAAAGCAAATTCCTCCCTGGAAGGGGAGCAAGGTAGGCAGTGCGAAATCCTCTCTGGAGGAGTCAGTTCTGAGGGTTCCCCTTCACATCTCCATGATTTCCTCAGAGGTTCTTCCAAAGACAGCAGTACTCCAGCATCAAAGCCAGAGGAAACCACACTGCTGTGCTTCTGTTTGGCTCCTTTATCAGAGCCACAGAGTGCTGCAGAAGTCAGAGCCTCGCACTAATTAAGCATCAGTGTCACTGGGACAGAAATCATTACCTAAGACTATTTATGGGAACACTCTTGTTTCTCCACAGAAAAGACGCATGACTGCGGAGGGAAGAGAGAAGGGAAAAAGAAGAGATAGACATTACTCTATATCAGTCCTTTAAATACATGGAAATAAATCTTAAATTAAGTCTTCCCATCAAGCATCTAACCTCTATTAGCTGCAGAGAGACAGGCTTCTTGGGAGCAAATAGGCTTTCAAGTACACAAGGAGACAGACTCGTATTTCACCATCTTTCGAATTACTCTACAGCCTTTCTTTCTAATCACTTTTATGATTCAGTCAAATATGTCATGATTTTTCAGACATGGTTAATAGTTGTCATACTAATGTCTGCACTGCCTCAGTGCCAACCAAGGGCGGGCACGGGCACAGCAGCACAACAGCATTGCCCTCCTGGCATCTCTGCCATGACAATTCACAGATCTGTCTCTCTCTTACATCCCTCTGCCTCATGTGAAAATCCCTCATTCCTCCATCGCACTGTGCCTTCCCTTCTCTGCTGGTAACTTTTATTTGCATTTCCTTGTTACCCACTTCATCTAGAGTACAGGAAATTGGCCCAATAGTGATATTTGCATGATATTTGAGATTGTTCTCATTTTCTGATGTCGTCTTTAATTTTATGAGTTTTCTAGGCTCTTTTGACAGTCCACTGGAGAGCTGAAAGGAGATACCATGACACCAGACTTGGCAGCTTTGTGGTGAGGTCTGCAGCACTTTGTGTTGCCTCCATCTTATAGCAAAGTTTCTGCAGACTGGAAAAAGGGGAACATAACCCCGATACTAAAAAAAGAAAAAAAAGAAGACCCAGGGAACTACAGGCCA
>BJBW01008544.1:0-14037 GCA_004320125.1 Scolopax mira | reverse complement strand
AGGTCCTTTCCAACCTAGAAGATTCTGTGATTCTGTGAAATGTTTCCTCGTGTTAAGTTTGAACCTCCCCTAGAATTGCAATATCTCAAGTCACAAGGGGCCTGTAAGGATTGAGTCCAACACTCTGCTCCTTGCAGGACTACCTAGAACTAAGCCATGTGACTAAGTGTGTTGCCCAGATGCTCTTCCTCCTCTGACAGGCGAGGTGCCCTGACCACTTCCCTGGGGAGCCTGTTGACCAGGGCAGCTGTGAGCCATTCCCATGTGTCCTGTCACAGGATACCCGGGAGGAGTTCAGGCCCTCCCACTCCATTTCCCCCCCTCAAGAAGATGTAGGGAGCAACCCCTACAACCTAGGTGGGGGTTGCAACCCCTCAGTAACCCCCACCTAGACAAAATGATATGGGCTGGCCTGCCTGGTTAGCTGAACATGGCAGGGGCTGAGTAGGTTGGGGCTGCAGCAAGGGGAGCCTGGTTGGTGCTTGGCAGATTCTTGTGGTGAACTTGTGAGTCATCATGGGCTTAACTTGCCCCCAGTTGTATATTTGCTGTCTCGGCTGTCCTGATGCTGCTCCATTTCTCCAGCTTTCTAAGCAATTCAGTGAAAAAGCATTTTGTTGCATTTTATCTCTCTGTGCTGGACTCTGGCACATCTCAAAGCGTGCAAGTCTCTGCTCTTTCTTTGTCAGCCACTTTGTTATCTTCTTTCCTCCATTACAGCCACAGTTATACTGTACTGCCCTGTAGAACTCACAGGGCTCATGAGCCTGCTTGGGGTGGAAAGCTGAACTGGTGGAGGGGGGTCTGGTCTTGTGTATGCAGCCTGTTTGGCAATGGTAAGGAGAGAGCTCTGCTCTGTCTAGGAATGCATGGGGAGCACACCCACCTTCTGACAGGTATTTCACATTCCAACTGGTTTATTTGCAGCTATAATAAAATATTTGGGGATGTGACTGGGTTTCTCTCTGTCCCTGAGAACTGTAAAAGCCAAGCACTGAACACCCATCTTGTGCTCTCCATCAGATATGTGTACTTTGGAGGTTCAGTGTAGTCACAGTAATGTCATCTGCAATCCTTCAGAGATGGAACTGGTCAGCCTGTTGCTAATTATAGGCTTGTTCTTTCATTTAGGCATGTCAGGGAAACCATGAAATCCAAGAGCAAAAAAACCTACAACTTGGTGTATGCAACACTAAGTACACTGTGGTATCTTGTGTGAGTTTTGCTAAACCTAATACATGTATTTCTAACCACAAGCAATGAAATTGCATTCTAGAGTACAACCTTCCATGAGTGACACTCTTCCTCTAGACCTCATTTTTGAGCCGCTAAAAAGCATGCGGCTCTCTGTGCCATGAAAGAGAAGCTGCCTGGGACATGCATGCGATTTATGTTTTAGGCTGATTTCTGTGAAGACTGTCAGCTCCACTTTCATCTAAATCTGTTTTCTGCCCTGCCTGATGATCTAGTCTGCATGCCAACCTTCAGACTGTCTGCCATATGTGTCTTGCTGAGAGCCACAGCAACTTGAATGTCCCCAGCCTTGCTTACCTTGTGTGAGGTCAGGGCTAAATGAATCATAATGCTTTTCTTAGGGAATGCAAATAGTTATATTTTTTTTTCTTTCATCCCTGGTACAGCTTCGTTCACACCTTTTCTGAAGGAGAGATGCCTTCCAGGGTTGACTGAACTGTGTGTTGAGAAAAAACAGCCTGGTTTAGATCCTTGCCTGGTGAAGCTCCTGCTCTTGCAGTGGCCATGGCCATGGTGGGAGCACTCCCTTCCTATGCAGGGTGCTCCAGTCCCAGGGGCAAAGGAATTCCTGTTTCCGGTCTTCCGGTCTTGATGAAATTTGAGCTTTGCTGAATATAGTTCTGCAGCTCCAGACACTCTTGCTGGGCTTTTTTTTTTTTTCAGAGGGCTTTTTCTTTTTTTCTGAAAGGTTATACTCTGTAAGTACTGTCAGTTGAAGTGCTTATTCTGCTGATACCATCTGCACTCCTTTACCCCTGACCTATCAGAAATTCGTCTAATAGTGGGAAAATTATTTAGTTTGGCAGCAGATACTATGCTGCGAGTGTCCAAAGGCCCTTATAGCCCAACACCCTCTCTGCAGCTGGGACCCACACAGAGAGCAGACTGAGCAGAGACTTTGTGACTGAGGAAGTGTATAGCAGTAACTCCAAATCTCTCCCGGCCCTTCACCTATAAAGTATTGATTTTTTTTTTTTTTTTTTTTTTTCCAGCTAAGTTTCATAAGAGCAAGCACAATTTTTCCTAGTGTGAAAGCTCAGGTAGGCTCTAATATCTGCCTGTGTAATTAAGTTGCTGGTGTTCTGCCAGCCTACAGGGAGCAGTAACTGAAGAGGGCAAACCAAGTATGTGCTGTCTTGGCAGTAAACAGTGACATTAGCTTTGACATGTCGGGGTGTGGGAGAGATGGGATACAAATCTTTCCTCCCCGAAAAGTGAATAGGCTGAATGAAAGCAGTGACACTGAGACTGTGTTTGCATTTAGTCTGTGGCACTCCTGCCACTTAAACAAGGGCCAGGCATTCCTTGCAGAAGCCATGTGCTTTCTCACTCATCTTGCAAAATCTGCCCTGCACTTGGTGGGCTGCTCTATTTTACTTTAATATGGAGATTTTCAAGACCCGCCTGGATGCAGTCCTGAGTGATGTGCTCTGGGCAATCCTGCTTTGGCAGGGGAGTTGGACTAGATGATCTCTAGAGGTCCCTTCCAACTCTGACAATTCTGTGATTCTGTGATTTATCTTTGTGTGGATTCACTTTGGTGATGCTCCATTGCACTTCTTTTGTGCAATTACACTTGACTGCTTGCATGGAGTTTCTAGCTGACAAAGGTATGTTATAAAATAATTTCCAGGCTGAGCACTATCCCATCCCAGTGTCTGGCTATGTGACAATTAAGACTACAGTATGCTTTGTCATACATGTGGTAAGAAAAGTATTGGGGTGCTGGGCTGTAAAGCCTGACCTTAACAGGAGGAGGTTGGTGTCCTTTTCCAGCTTCAAAGCAACTTTCTTACCTGGCTTCTGCCTACATGTGTATCTTTGGTGGTTTCTCCAAGCTGTCTGGAGCAGCATTGCCTAGAGATTAAAACAAAACAGAATTCTTCTCCTCCTTTGCTGTCCGACCTCACCCCAATGGCTTCCAAAATGTATGCAAGTGGGGGCACACTTGGGGATCCCATGCAGTTACTGGGTGCTCTAACCTGGGGATGTTAAAACCAGTTCTAATGCAAAAGCTGGTTCTTACCAGCAGAAGTGTGTGATACGTGGAATAGCTGCTACTGTTTCTCAAAACTTGAAGGCCTACCGATGCAGTAAATGCAGCCACAGAAATCGGTGGATTTCTTTTGACAAGATTTCTGTTTCTGAGAAACTGTTTGTTGGACTTTGTTTGTTTAGAAATAATTTTCTATCCAGATATGCTGTGATGCAATAGGAGTTGCTCAAAAGTGAGGCTAAAATGCATTGTATGAAGCCTGACAGCAGTTGCCACGTCGCCAAACAAGCCCTAATGAAAGGCACTGGCTCACTGTGTGCATGCCTGGTGGCTTTTGCGGTTGATAATTCCAGCCAGTTTGAGCATATGCTTGTTAGTAGAAGCTTTTCTTAAGGGTTACTTTGTAAAAAAAAAAAAAAACAAAACAAACAAACAAACAAAAAAAAAAACAAAAAAAAAAAACAAAAAAAAAACCCACCAAAACCAACCAAACAAAAACCAACCAAACAAAAAAACCACAACTTCCACACAGAGCTTCATCTCAAGAATATGGGTGAAGTGTCACTGGCATGGGGCAGATTCAAAAAATAGGTTTTTTAGTTTTTTCCGTTCTTTCTTGTTCTTACTCTTAGATAGATCAAACTGTTGCATAAGAAATACCTTCACAGGCCAATGTCTGCCTTATGGTAGTAATGAAAAATTCAACTTTAAATAAATAAAGTAATCCGAAGTTAAACAGAACAGATGCGTAGAGTTTGGGGGTTTTTTTGTTTATTCTTTTACTTTTTTTTTTCTGCCCAAAGGCACTTACTCCTCAGAGCTGAGCTGTGCTGTGCCCTGGTGTGCCAGGACTCCTGATGGGAGTAGAGACTTGGCACGGTGGCTCATCCTGGATGGGGAGACTTGCCTGTCTCCACAGCCACTTCTCCAGCCCTTCAGTTTTTGGGCACGCTTCTCACATGAGCCTCATCCCAGAAGTCAGAGAGACCTTTCTTGGGTGTTGGCTCCCTGCTTCATCCTGTGTAGAAAGAGTCCATCAATTTCCCTGGAAAGGATGGTCATTATCGGGCCAGCCCTGTCACCTCTTTCAGGAAATCAGGAACCAACACAGGGCTGGATTTTTCTCACAACTCTGACAAGAGAATTCAATGATGTGTCTCAACTGAGACAGCAACCCTCTGTGCTGCAGTTAGTGCCAGATAGATATGAAAATATGAGTATTCATATGGAAAACCAAACAATGAGCTTTAAAAGACCAGGCTTATGGTAGGGCTTCAGTTATTCTGCTGGCATAGTGTTTAATGTCGCTGGTGGTTTTCAATATGGGTTTTGCCTTTGTGTTTGCCTTGTGTTATAAAAGCAGGTGCAGTGCTTTGGCAGTAGTTTAGACATATGATGCCTTTATCCCTTGACCTCTTTTCAGTTACTGTGATTGCAGTAGCAATATATTTTAGAAGTTAGGCAAAATAATAATGGTAGGTCTGAGTGATGAAGAGATGAATTGAGAGGAATAGAGCTGCCTCTATCCCACCACGATGTGTAGAAAAGAAGTTTTTGCAAGCAAACCTGATTTTGTTTTGAAACTACATGCAGCCTAGTAAGAGGGATGACATATGACAGCGTAATTTCTTCTGGCAGAACAAATTAAGAAGGAAAATGTTAGCACTCACCCTCTGTGCACATTATGGCTGCATTAGGGTTCCTTCTTACTGACACATTCTTAAAAGTTTTCTGGTCTCAACTGAAAGACGTTTTATCACATTTTATCATATTTTTTTTTTTAAGGGCAGACTTTCTGTTCAACAGACATGTAAACTGCCAGACTATAATGTCAAACAATCCTATCTAAAAATAGCAAGTTTCTGCTGACTTATGTCTACTGGGGTGAATGCTGCACAGAAGTAGACTTTCCAGTCCAGCAAGTGAAAGGAGAGAAGACAGTCTTTGCATGCTGGAGATGTGAGTTCAAGGACCAAGTCAGCCTTTTGTGACCCTGAGCACGTGACTTCTATGTCCAAGTTTTCCCATTATAAAATGTCCCCAAACAGCACCTCTTGGAATCACAATAAAAAACAAATTAGCATTTTATTGCTAATCTGTTGGAACCTATTTTGGGCAAGTTGGATGGTCAGCCTAGACCTCTGTTTGATATAAGAGCATCTATCTATACAAAGCAATTTTTTGTGCCAGACTAAAAGGCGAGATGAGCTTTTTCCTAACAAAGCCCTTGAGTTTGTGATTAACAGTAAGGTCATGAGTAGTTTCCAAGGACTTGTGTTCTGCAGCGTGGGGCATTGGTTTGGATACACAATTTAGGCTTATTAGCGGTGCTGCTAATACGAGGCGTTGGAAGGCAATTGTACAAACCGACATGTTGTCATATAAGTGTATCTTGAAAGATGGACGAGACAGAGACTACTGCTCTGTGGCTTGTAGTTCCCTGGGCTGCCAAGGAGACCACCTCATGGAACACACAGGGTGCTTTTTAGAATTCCCGTGTGGGAACCAGTGTACAATGATTTCATCCTGTATCAACCAGTGAATGTGGTGAAGGTCTAATGCCACACCACACGTTGACAGGAAGAGTCCCAAGAGCCTAACTAACTTCCACAGTATGTGTGCAGGTCCTCTCCCTCTGGACTTGGACTATACTCAATTATTCTTTAGAACAGTTTATCTTGCCCTGGAAAAGAGAGGTTAGATAATCCTTGTGAGGTAATGTGAATTTCTGTGCATATTTGCTACAAATATGAAAAGGATTCACTTCGCAATTTGGAAAAGCACTACTGAGAAGAAGGATCTGGGAATCCTGGTAGATAGCACGCTTTCTATGTGCCAGCAATGTGCCCTTGTTGCCAAGAGGGCCAATGGAATCCTGGGCTGCATAGAAAAGAATGTGTCCAGTAGGTTGAGAGAGGTCATTCTCCCTCTCTACTCTGCACTGTCAAGGCCACAACTGGAATACTGTGTCCAGTTCTGGGCTCCTCAGTTCAAGAGGGACAGGGAACTACTGGAGAGAGTCCAGCGTAGGGCAACGAGGAAAGGCTCAAGGAGCTGGGACTCTTTAGCCTGGACTAGCAAAGGGGGACCTTATTTATGTTTATAAGTATCTAAAGGGAGGGTTAAAGGATGTTGGAACTGGACTCTTTTCAGTGTTTTCCAGTGAAAGCATAAGGGGCAATGGGCTCAAGCTGGAACATAGGAAGTTCCCCTCAAATATGAGGAAAAACTTCTTCAGGGTGAGGGTGACAGAGCCCTGGAACAGGTTGCTCAGGGAGGTCGTGGAGTCCCCTTCTCTGGAGATCTTCAAGACCTGCCTGGATGCAGTCCTGAGCAATGTGCTCTGGGCAATCCTGCTTTAGCAGAGGAGTTGGACTAGATGATCTCTAGAGGTCCCTTCCAACTCTGACAATTCTGTGATTCTGTAATAAAGTTTCCTTAATGTAGCACAGGGCTATTGTGATAAGTGTTTGGAGTCAAGGTTGTTGAAGTAGAAAAAAAAGAAGGCATTTTTAAGCAAAAGAAATATTTCAGCTCTCACAGGTGAAAAGATTTAAATAATGAATTTGACTACAGGATGGGTGGATTCAGACCACTAAGTATGTTCTCCCTTGGGGTTTTCCATCTGTGGTTTACCAGACATGCCACAAAGAAAGCCTTTCGCTTTTCTGTGAAAGTGAATCCATTTCTTGGTGTCTTCCCACAAGTGGTGCTTTCCTGTGCATGTGTTTGGGACACGCAGTTCATGTGAACTGCTATACCTTATTGCTCTCTACAACTACCTGAAAGGAGGATGTAGCAGGATGGGAGTTAGTCTCTTCTCCCAGGTAACAAATGATAGGACAAAAGGAAATGGCCTCAAGTTACACCAAGGGAGGTTTGGGATGGATGTTCAGAAAAATTTCTTCACAGAAAGGGTTCTAAGCATCAGAACAGGCTGTCTAGGGAGGTGGCTGAGTCACCATCCCTGGACGTATTTAAAAGACCAAGTAGACATGGTGCTCACTGATGTGCTTTAGTGGTGGTTTTGGCAGTGTTAGGTTAATGGTTGGACTTGATGATCTTTGAAGTCCCTTCCAATCTAGATGATTCTATAATTCTGTTTTTAATGAAGGGCAGAGGGAGGCTGGTGCCCGAGTGCAACACCAGCCTGGGACAGGTTAATGAGCTGGTGTCAGTTCTGGAAGTGGGAATCTGTGGTGTACTTTTGCTCTGCTAGGGGTTGTTAAGTTAGGTGAGAAAAGGATTGATCAGCCAAGGCTTAATGCTCTTTTCAGGCTACCATGTGGTTTTCATTGAGTTTGTTCAAGGTATTTTGTTGTGTGAGCCAAAATAGAACAAAGCTTGTCAGGTCTCTGTGTTGCATTGATCTCCCCTCATCTGAGGGCTTTGGAAAGGAGCACTTGTATGCTTTGAGGGATGTGGCTGAAAGTAAAACTGCCACTTTGGTTGGGGGCAATGGTATAGAGTGACTTGTCTTTACATGCTGATAGATTTAGTGAAATGTCCAGAAGAACAAATGGATTTTATTTAAAATGTGAATCTGTACATGATGACAAAAACTCTGTTATTACAAAATTCAAATTGTAACAAACAACTGTCATCTGGTATTTACTTGCCTTCAAAAATAGCTGGAAACCGAAAGCATAGATTTTGCAAGAGCAGGCTGTTGCGTTTAGATGTATTCACTATTGTACCATGAAGTAGCCAGAAGAAAGGAAATCCAACTATCCTAAATTAGCTTAACAACATACTGTGAAATAACTGCTAGGTCACTTACATCTCTGAACAGTTACAGCTTCTTGCAGTTGCAGAATATAAAGGAAGAAAACTCTTGAGAAAAGGCTTCTGTCAGTTACAGGCACCAAAGAGGCTCACTAAAACTTCATGTGATACATAGTGAGGAAAAGTCTGCGGGACTTCTTACTTGAACCACTAGGAAATTATTACTCTTCATATCCCCACAGATGTTCACATTTTTAATGTGTCTGCAACCTTGCATGCTTTCTTCAAGTAAATTCCCTTTAGGGTCCACTGAAGACCAGATATGGACTCAAGAAAATATCTAACACCTAAATTAATGGACATAAGAGAAGACAAGGAAAGGCTGACATGTAAAGTAACTTATGGCACTTCAGTAATCTGACAAATGCTGTGAGCTAAATACCTGATAGGGTATATTACAGTTATAGATTGGAAGGCAACAGAAGACAAAAGTGAAATTAATAAATAAAACAGTATTTTTCACAGACATTGAAGATCAGCATATATACTCTTTTTGACATTGATAAAATGTCTTCTAAAAACCACAATGTACACAGTTACTTACAATCTAAACATGAGACAGGAGCTTAATTACTTAGTTGCAGCTTGGTGGTGTTTAAAAAAAAAAAAAAGACCCAAACAAAAACCAAAACAAAACCCCAATTTCCCTATCCTGTTCCAATGGATAAGTCGACTCCATCACAAGAGCTGAACTGTTCCTTCTCTTAAGTGCCGTGGAGGCTGATCCTGTGCAGGCCTCCCACAAGATCCTGGTGCAGCGGCGGTCCACAGCTGCCTGAGTGTCCTTGGGGGTACTGCTTCCACAAAAGTTAATTGTGCTATTGCCAAATGGCTCTGGATTCTGCTTGAGAGGAGAACAGGACAACTAAATTTCAACTTCACTGGGATGGGATTTGAAAGTTGATCTTGATACGAAAAATATGTCCTGTCTCACAGTTGACACTGGAGTGCCTCACCCCTGCAGAGCTAGGGCAAACAAGGCTGTGATTTATTCACAGAAATGGGAATAGAATTGAATAGAATTTTAGTCTAGCAGCTGGTGCAGGAGAAGCCAAGTGTTTTCCAGGGCTCAGTTTAAAATCACCATCTCCACTCCTGTGACAAGATGGGGGGGACTGCCCCACCTAGGCTAGAGAGCTAGTATAGATTCTTCCTCCTCCAAAACTTCATACCATCAACAAAGTTTACTGCTTTGCTATTTCCAGCCAGGTGTTCTTGGCTGGCTCAGGGCTGAACCAGTGGGGTACAGATACTAGCACAAGAAAACTGCAGTTCTTGGCTTTCTGGACATTCATGGACATCACAGTGATATAGTCTGCACTTTTTTCTTTTCCTGGTGGAGGGATGGGACACAAAGAGGTTAAAAAATTTGTTTACGATCCTCCCTGGAAGCCACAGGGGAGTGCTTAAATAAAGACCAGCTGAATCGAGCAGAGCTTGACCACAGGTTTTGTCCCAACCTGAAAAAAGGGTAAGTCCAGGTAACCTGACATTAACGTAGCTGAGACGACTATTTTTAGTCAGTCACACTTCCACAGCTTGATCTTTCACATGGTATGCACCAGCTTCTGACAAAAGTGGAAGTCCCCTTTTCAGTGGAATATTTAGTAAAAAACAAAATGTTGGTATCAAGTGCATTTAAAGAACACACGTTCTCTTACATTAATACATTCAATGCTTAACCTGGTCAGAGCAACTACCATTTTTGGAGGACTGGGTCAAAATGTTCTTGCCAGTTCTGTACACAATGGCATGCAGCTGGTGAAACCAGACAATGGAAGCATGTACTGTAGAGAGAGAAGGGTAGAAAAGGTCACAAATCTCACTTTGCAGAGAGTTCTTCAGTTTTTTTAAATTTTTTTTCTAGCTGCCTTTCTTCACATTCAGTAGTCATCGTTAGGGTAGGAAGACACACAGCAGGAACTTCCCACGCTGCTGAAAAGCAGTTGCTGCTGCTACTGACAAAGTCCTCAAAGGTGATGATAAGAGACTGGGCACTCACCAGCTTTCAGTGCTCTGGCACAGAGTAGCTGAGACTCAGACTGACCGCTTTCCCCTGTGTAGAAGCTCTGACAGGCTTCACAGATGACTCTCCAAAGCAGTTAGCTGGCACAGTGACACAACTCTCGTGTGGACACAGCCAGTGGTTGCAACAGAAACACAGCAAATTTTGTTCTCTCTTGTGTTGGAGAAGCTTGGTGGTTGGTTTTTTTTTTTTTTGCCATCTCTCTTAATACAGTCTGCAGAAATCTGTCACTTGTATTACAAGCCATGCTGCCACTGAGAGAGTGATGTTTCTCTTGAGATGTCTCCAGCTGTCCAAACTGTTGACAGACTTTCCATTTAGACAGGTGCTGTGAAAACAAAACAACTTTCTTTTAGAAAAAAATTCCCTGGAAGCAACAATGTCCTAGAGTTGTTTTGCCAACGTAGCCAGTGGAACAAGCTCCAAAGCTATGAAAACGATGTATTGATGCTGCTGAGAGTGAATCAGCTGAGGTGAATCCCTGCCTCTGCCTGGATACCCAAGACACTGGGGACCCTCTTCCCTTATGCCACAGAATAGAAGTGCCTCTCCTTTTGCACATGCCAAAATACTCTTCTGGTAACGCCTCCCTCCCTTGTGAAAGGATATCAGTGTCACTTTTGGCTCATTTTAAGCTGCTTTAGAGAATGAGATGTACAAAACTTACCTGTGCTCAAGGGAAAGCAGCTTCCTGAGGCTCCTCTACAGGCAGTGGAGGAGCAATTCAGAATTCCTCCAGCTCTGACTTTCTCCTCAGTGGAGCATCCTGGCTCACTGACTGTAATGGGTGTCTGGAGAGACTAACTCCACTGGGATGAAATTACTTCTTCACAACCTGCCTTCCCTGGAGCTTCTAAAACTTTTTTAGTTTGTAACAGCAAAGCTAGCCTCAATAGGCTCTTTTTCTTTTGCAGTATTCAGGATGCCCACCCGCTGTGAAACAATCCTATCTCTGGCATAACAAGAAACCCATACCATCAGAAACATATTTACGTTAGTACTAAAAAGCAAAATGCCATGGCAGAGTGTCCATGTGGGTGCACCTCTGCAGTGCCTCCTCCCTGTCTACCCCCACAACTTACTTGAAAATCTCAAACGATCATTGAAACGTTAATTTCTCCAAGAGCCCATCTTTTGCCCTGAGGTACTATGAGCTATTTCTAAATAGTTTCTGAGAGATAGTGGTTTCTTGTTTCATTAAGAAAAAACAGAGCAGCAGCAAGCCTGGACAGATGGAGACTTGATAGCCTGCAAAAATTCTCTGCGTCAGCACTGAACTACCATTACCCTTAGAAACACAATTTTTTTCCCAACATCTAGCCTAAATCTCTTTTGTTTAAGCTTCTTATGCCTTAAGTGCTATGTCCCCTGGGTTAGGACAATAAATATTTTGTCCCATCCTCTTTAAGGATTCCAAAGAGGGTTGTTATTGTGTTTCTAATCAGCCTGGCCTTCTCCAGCTTAAACATAACCAATCTTCCATCAGAGATCACATTCCCTAGATCATTCTCATTTCTATGGTATTGGTCCAAGTTGCCCTCAAACTGGGACCCAAAAGATACTGCCTTCTGTGACTCTGTTGGCAGAAGACAGCCCACAGAGGTGGGACAGCTTTTGATAGCAGCAAACCACCAAAGCAGCTGTCCCACCTCTTCTTCCACAAATGGTGTGGAGATGTGCTGAGGAAAAGATAGTGTCTGGAAGGCAAATGTCTTTGTTTTGTTGTTAATGAACAAATGCCTTCAAGACAAGATAAATATTTACTCCTGTTTATGTCACAGAAGTTTTTCTACTGATGGACTAAATCCAGGGTCTGGTAAGTAAGTCCAGAGAAGAAAAGGTTGACCTTAAATAAACTTCTTTTGTCATGTTAATGCAGCTCATAGCAACAAAAGGAGAAAATGGTATTTTTATTGTAAGGAGAAAATCCATTCTCCTTTCTACATTATGCTTGGCAGGAAGCAGCATAATGCCTGTTGATGTTTAGCAAACACAAATGTTGCAGATTGGGCTGGGGTTACAGGATGGGTCTGGAAGATAACTGACCATTAATCCATTTTCATGACCACCAAGGAAGTTCCAGAAAAACTTTTTTTAATCTAAGGGTTATCTTGCTTCAGTTTGCTATTATGACGGGTGTATTCACAGCATCTGTCAAACTATAAAATAGTTAAACTATGCTTTAACTATTTCAGTTTTGGTGAAACCACAGTATTCTGCAGAGACACCCAGGCAACACTCATTTGCTTCAGGAGAAAGTACCAAATGAGATACAAAATAGGCAAATATTTCACCCTCTTAGTACTCTTACAAGCCCCCTATGTTGAGTTATGTTCTTCCAAATATGTCTTGGATTTTTATTTTCCCCCAACTATAAATGAATTTGTAAGCCAGCTGGCCTACAATATTGCACTCTTGCTTATGAAAAATAAGAACATCTTTAAGGTCTGAACTGTATATTTCTTTTTCTAGTAATGCAGAGTGCTTAGTATTTTTTTAAAATTGGGTATGTATTGGCTCAGATTCATAGGTGTGAAGCAAATGATGTTCCTGCACTCCAGCTAAAGACCCTCTAGGATGTAGTGCCTAAAAAGGTAGGCAAAAACCATTTAATGATAGGCGCTGACATGATATGAAGTGATAAATGGCCTGTGTTGTCCAGACTTGAAAATCAGCATTTAAAATATATTTTCCAAGTTTGGCTCTGTCTTGATGGCAACAGGAGCTTCAGCATAATTTAGAACAGGAAGGGAGGGTGGCTTCAGCCTGTACACAGTGTCCCCTGATGATTTGTCCTTTGGGCTGAACTGTTGAAGGAACTTCTGGGAACCACGACTCTCAGGCTGCTTTTAGCAACGCTTACAGAGCCCAAGGAAAGGGCTGAGGTCCAGGAAAAGGCTACCACTTTACATGCTTGAGTTTGTAACATCCAGCAAGTCCAATCCATAGGCTTTGTGCTTAAGTACTGAAGCTATGAAGCTAAGTCACTCTTTCTTAAGACAAATACAGTAATATATATTTTAATACTTACAGTTGATTTCTCCTTTGACTTCATTTGGTTGGACATCTGTTGAAAAAAGTGCAATTTTAAGCATGTAGGATAGATAAGTATAGCCTTTAGCCAAACGGGATTAATATTAGGCAACGTCCAAAGTTGAGGGTCCAATGTGCTAAATGCTCTTTGGACAGCAAAATGCACTCTATTCGCTAAGTCACTGCTTCAGCAAGGACAGATTTTGGGCTTGAAGCACCAACCCTGCACCATGCTTTGGGATAGAGTCCTGCATCACCCTTAGGTTGTTTCTGAAGGAAGGACATGGCTCCCAGCCCAGCTGCTGCAGATGCTGGCCAAGATCACTAACCTGCTTTCTCCAGCTCTTTTCTGAAGCGCCTGGGCTTGCTAGCCATGAGGAAGAGAGCACGGACTGAAAGTGTGGTTTATCTGTTAAAAGTTTGGTTGCTTCTGCTCCCTTTTCTTAGGTGTTAAGCTTTTGTATGCCTGCAAAGTGGCTTACAGTAAGTACTCGGATACATCAGCAGACTCAGTCTGGTTGACAAGATGTCTTTTAGAGATAACTTTTGTTTTGTCATGACAAACACTGACAAGTCCCACACGAGTACCCATGCAGCAATACAAGGATATGCACGTATAACGTGGAGTAACAGTGAGACCTGTTTTGTTTCTAGCTTGTAGAATGCCACATGATCTCAGTGAACCCTTGGTTGTTCAGACAGTGACTCTAAAGCTCCCAGGATTGATTTATCCTCTGATTTCTGCTTTGGATTGTGCTAAGCAAAGCAAGCTACTGACCTTGTGGCATGGAGAAGCATCTCCTCCATGGGTTTAAAAACGGCCTGCAGGGATTGCAGCTGAGAAACTGTGGCCTGAACAGGCACAAAGTCTGATTTACTCTCGCATCCAGCAGTTAACTCCTGCGGGGCTTGGGCACATTAGCAGAAAACCAAAAAGAATAAT
>BJBW01008543.1:0-13320 GCA_004320125.1 Scolopax mira | reverse complement strand
ACCCGGCGCAGTCTTACCTGCCCTGGAGCTGGTCTCTGCTGTAATGACCGTTAATCGTGTTGATGGCTCGTTTAAATGAGCCGCGGGAGGTGCTGGCTCCGCCCAGGCCAGTCAGCAGCCCGCCCAGCAGCTGCCAGCCTCCACCACGAGGAGGAGGCTTTGCCCCGCGTCTAAAAAAGCCCCCAAAAGAGCTTTTCGCCGGCCTTTTTAGCTACAGATCCCTTCACCCAGCGCAGTCTTACCTGCCCCGGAGCCGGTCTCTGCCGCACACCATATTCTTTTCACACCATTTTCAAAGGCTCAGGAGCAGAGGAGTTTGATTTGATTTAAAACTAAAGCTCTCTCTGGGAAGCACCAGCACGGCAGGAGGTTTCCTTACCGCATGCTGCAATACCACGCACATGTGTGAGTGAGTTTCTTGAGGTGCCAGCATGCAACTTTGCTCCTCTGTTATTTTCATCTCCGTTTATACCAAGGAGATATTTGCATCTTAATAATCTGGATGTTGTGATAGAATTCAACTTTTAGGTGGTTTTGGCTCCTTGTGAGAGGAGTGTAAGTGTTTGCATACCAAATCAGAAGCCTTGGCAAGGCTGCAAGAGCAAATGACCAGCAGAGCCTAAAAATGCAGTCAAGGTAGGGCAATAGATGCCTCAGAAGTGACCCACAGCAGGCAAGGTTAGAAGACAGAGAAGGCAAAGGGTGCTTCGAAAAGAGAGGAAGAATAACACCTCTTCTAAGCATTTCCCAGTCCTGCCAGTGGAGAAAACTATCTCCTAATGAGGGGGTCAGGGTACATCTTTGAATGGCCATTCAAGGAAATGTATCCATTTATATGTTTGATTGCCCTCATAGTTACAGGGCGAAATTTTGTGGCTGTTTTCTTCCCAAGCACCCACGAATCATCCCTGTACTCATGCTACTGACCAGTACCAAAAGAGATACAAACCCCAATTTAGTTTTTCCACTTAAACATTATATATGAAAATGTAGATGCCGAATACACGTGGTGATGTCAAAATGCAGGATTCCTGTGTGGCTATGATATTGCCTTGCCTTTCTTTAAAAATGCCCTAAAATTTCTTTAAAAATATAAAAAAAGATATTTTCTTTTTGTAACAGTCCCCATTAAATAGAAGGCTGCTGGAGGCCAAAGAAAGCAACATGTCTTCTTGTGAGATGAGCAGGCAAGGTCTCAAACACTTTGAGCTCTCGGCACAGAGCAGCCACTTTCCCTGCCTTCTGCCAGGTGAATGACAGCAAATCTCATAAGACTGCAGAAACGGAGCACGGAGCCCTCTGTGCCCTCTCACTGTCCATGCTGCACTCAGATCCCCAGGCTGGGCTCTGTTTTGGGAACAGGACTGACAGAATCAGGTAACACCTGACCTCTGCCTGGGTCAGCAGCTTGCAGCTGAGCATCAGCTCTTTCAGCTCAACGTGTATCAGCATCTGCAGCGGGTTTCAGCAAAGGCTGGTTAATAACATTATTCAACCCATGTTTTCTTTCAAGTTCTGTCAAACCCACAAGCAAGACCTACTCCCACTGCCAGGCTCTTTTTATATCTGGGTTTTTTAAATTATTTTTATTTCCTCAGACAGTTCTTTTGTCATAAAAGATAGACATAGCCCTTTGAGGCACATTCTGTTGTTACAGGTAGGTCATACACATATATGGACAGCCCTTACCTATTAATTCTCTGCTTGCCATGGCTTCTCTCATCACAGCTTCACAGGACACTCCAACACTCACCCTTTGTATGCAACCCCCATGTCCTTCCTTCCTCCCTTTCTGTCTCCACTCCTCCTTACACTCCTTACTCCCTTCCTTCATCCATGAGTGTCCTTCATGCACACACAGCTCCCTTCCTCCCTACAGAACCCTTCATCTCAGGTATCCTTCATACCTTCTTCTTTCGTTAAAAAAAGAACAACGCACCTTCTTTTGCTGATGTGCCTGTATTTTCTCCTCCACCCCCACTGGATTCTCCAGTGTCCGTTTTGCACTGACTTCTTTCAGCCTAGATGCTTGTGCATGCTTCCCTTTTGCTTTTCCTAATTGCTCTTAACATGACTTGCTGGGGGCACGAGGCAGAAGCTGATACCTTCAGAAGGAAAACTGTGAGGAAAAGAGAGCCCATGCTTTGCTCTTCCTTACAGGCACACAGTTCTCTATGGGGAGTATGTGCGGTGGAGGTGTCCTGCCTAGCAGGATGTCCAGCTACCAGGGGAGAGCCTGCCTTGTTACGCTGCTGTGCTCTGGATAGCAGATTCTGCTGCTGAAACACAACGCTCTCCTGTGCCTTCCCAGCCACCTTCCGGTGTGTTGCCTGGGGAAGACCTGCAGAGTGTATAACACAAGCAATCTTTTGCCTTTTCTTCCTGCATTTTCATAGCTACCAATAATGGCTTGGAAATTCCAGCAATGAAGAGTTAAGCCACAGGTTTCCCAAAGAAGAACTGAATGCCTTTCTCTCCATAGCTTTCATTATAGCTATTCAGCCTGACAATTGTTAGTATAGGCCAGGACAAACATGTTTGCTAAGCAGAGCAGGAGGAAAACATAGAAATATCCATAAAGCATACACAGCAGGCAGTTGGCTGGCAGGAGGGATATGAAGGAGATGGGTATTTGCAGACAATACAAAAGTTATTGTGACAGCTGCAGATTGCAAGCCTTCTGTGGTAAACTCAGAGCCCAGCCGAGAGCTTAGGAAATGGAGAGGAAAGGAAAGCCTTAGAAGAACTCTGCCAGGCCCAAAATAATCCTCTGCTGAAAATGCTGCAGAATATTTATGGTGCAGCTATAATGAGCTTAACAACACAGTGACTTAGTGGACATTGGCACGCAGATATAGATAATTTCTAGTTGCACTCTGTGTCAGTCAAAGAACAACACTGGAATAAGAGCAACATTTCCTTTTCCCGCCTCATAAATCTTTCCTAATGGCAAGGGCTGAACTTCCCCAGGTGTTGTGGTTTAACCCCAGCCAGCAAGAGATCACCACACAGCCACTCGTTCACTCCCCCCAGTGGGATGGAGGAGAGAATCAGAAAAGTAAAAGGGAGAAAACTCATGGATTCAAACAAGGGTAGATGATAGGTAAAGCGAAAGCCGCATGCACAAGTAAAGCAAAGGAACAAATTCCTTCACCACTTCCCATTGACAGGCAGGTGTTCCACCATCTCCAGGAAATCAGGGCTTCGTCATGTGTAACGGTTACGTGGGAAGACAAATGGCATCACTCCAAATATGTCTGTGTCCCCCCACTTCTCGCCCCTTTCTTCTTCTTCCTGCAGCTTTATCTGTTAAGCACGGTGTCATACGGTAAGGAATATGCCTTTAGTCAGTTGGGGTCAGCTGTCCTGGCTGTGTAGACTCCCAGCTTCTTTTGCACCCCCAGCCTACTTGCTGAAGCAGAGGTGTGAGAAGCAGAAAAGGCCTTGACTGTGTAAACACTGCTCAGCAGTAAGGAAAATATCCCTGTTTTATCAACACTGTTTCTAGCACAAACCCCAAACTTAGCCTTATACTAGCTCCTGTGAAGAAAATGAACTCTATCTCAGCCAAACCCAGCACACCACAGCAGGGGCTTTCCATTCTGCTTGTAAGCAAGACACCAAGTAGAAAAATTTTTAATGGCGACATCCACAGCTGGGTAGTGGCTACCAACACAGGGGTTATTCCACAACTGAGGGGATAAAGGGACACAGAGATTTTGGGGATTGTTACTTTTTAACTTTATTTCAACTGTTAATTTTACAAATGTTGTAGGACTGCATGACCAGCAGGTCTAGGGAGGTGATTCTCCCCCTCTAATCCTCTCATGAGACACCACCTGGAGTACCATGTCCAGGTCTTGGCCCCTCAACATAAGAAGGACATGGACCTGTTGGAGCAAATCCACAGGAGGCTACAAAGATGCTCAGAGGGCTGAAGCTCCTCCGCTATGAGGACAGGCTGAGAGACTTGGGGTTGTTAAGCCTGGAGAAGAGAAGGCTTTGGAGAGACCTCATAGCCCGTTCCAGTCCCTAAAGGGGCTACAGAAGAGATGGGGAGTGACTCTTTATCAGGGAGTGGAGAGATAGAATGAGGTGTAATGGTTTTAAATTGAAAGAGAAAAGATTCAGATGAGAGATTAGGAAGAAATTCTTTATTTCATCTCTCAGGGTGGTGAGGTACTGGAACAGTTTGCCCAGAGAACTGGGCAGATGCCCCATCCCTGAAAGTGTTCAAGGCCAAGTTGGATGGGACTTTGATCTGCCTAGTCTAGTGGAAGTTGTGCCTGCCCATGGCAGGAGGACTGGAACTAGATCATCTCTAAGGTCCCTTCTAACCCAAAGCATTCTATGATTCCATGCCTTCCAACTGCAAACTCTTCAACAGCTTTGCCAAAAAGAGTTCCAGATGCTGTACACAGATCATAATTCAAACAGCACACCCCCCTCCAATACCTCTGCTAAATATATTGGATTAGCAGTTGCAATGATTTGGCTTTAATAGTAAAATATTATTCAGAGAGGAATAACAAGGAGCCTCTGAAATCTTCTCAGGCTCCAAAATGAAATACTAACAAGCACATGGATGCGGTACAGCAGCAGGAAGTTGGCACTCACTGCAGACCGTCAGGCTGGCTCTAATGATCAGGAAAGCGCATGTGCACCAGCATCTTCTCTGCCCCGACACATTCATGCTCAGCACCCCAGGCAGCTTGTTGCTCTGGAAGGGAGGAAAAAAACACCACAACATCCTGCAAGCTTCGGAACTGCAGCAGTTGTTTGCTGGGAACATCCCGGCTCATTGTGCTCATTAAGGGGCAGGTATAATATCATACACATGACAAAACTCAAATCCACCCTCAGTGCATAAAGCTCTGTTTTTTAGAGACTCATGGCCTCCAGTCTCGATTCCCTGTGCCCCTGAGTACTGTTTTTGCCTGTCTCTGAGAAGTGAGTGAGAGAACAGCTTAATATACTTGATTCCCTCATCTCACACTGCAAATAGCAGCTGACAGCTTCCCTTTTGTTCTTTACTACAACCTCTTTATTGTTCTCTCCCTTCCAATACCACTTATTCCTTTAATTCTGCCAGTATTTTCAAGAAGGAGGGTCTGGGCAAAGACAAGGAGTGTTCTATAAGATTAAGCTGTGTTAGGTCATATTGTTGTAGCAAACAGTTCTCTGCACACAGAGTGTCATGATCTGTATGTTAGCTGGAGAAGAGTGGGAGAAGATCTGGAACTGTTTTTTTTTCTCTTCTGGTTTTATTTTTGGTTTCTAAGTAAGATATATGATCCTGTAACTAAGGTGTCAGTGTCAGATGTAGGAGATCTGAATGCCATTCCTTTCTTTCTTAGGACTTTTGTGCAGATGCTTTAGCTCTCTGTGAGCTTTGAACTGGAAATAGTAAAGCAAATATGACAGCCTTCCTGGTTTTGTAGTGTAAGTAAGTTCATTAGTCCCATTCCAATCAGGAAGATCAGAGCTGGGACTGTCACTTAAAATAAGTATATATCTCTTCTGCTGAAGACAAAGATTACTTTGGGGACTTTAAGGTCTGTATAGGTGTTACTCCTAATTACTTCGAAGAAAAGATTTCTAATTGAATCGTATGGTTAAGGATCTCAGAACTGATGAAAAAGTACAAGAAATGGTAGTACACAGGGATAAATCAAATTGTAAAATGAAAGCTCTTGTTATGCTGAACTCCATTTTCTGAGATCGTTTCTCAGCAAATCTGGCTGAATAATTGCTAGTAAATAATTTGCCTGATGGTCTTCTCTCTATGCTTTGTAGAGACGGCCACTCAGAAGAGTTTGTTATTCAAAATTATTTGATGACATTTTTCCAAGACTGCTTTTATCGTCAGCTCGCTATTCACAAGAGAGCAATGCAGTTACACCATGATTAGTGGTAGTATTTCTATTCCCCAGATGCAGAAGTGTAAGACTTAGTTATCCAATAGAAATACTTCCAGGTTAATTTAAAATTCACTTTCCCCAGGTGCAAGAGCACAGAATCTTCAAACTCGTTTTATATGAGTGAATATATAATTAAAACTCTACCTTATTGCTGTTTGCTGTCAACAGTCCTGAAAGGGTTGTGCATGCAACCTGTGTCAATTCATTAAGGAAGTAAAAAAAATACCCACAGATAATTTCTGTGGGTGGCATTGAAACAGCTCTAGTGTCTGCTATTCACATTCTTCTCTATACAGGGGTATCAGCCTGCTGTATACACTCCCTGGTTACAATAGTAGAAAAACATCGATCTGCTCAGATTCCAGTACTGTCATAAATTATCATCATTATTATTAAGGACAATGCTATTTATAAGAGGAAGTGGAGGCACCAAGAATGCACCAAGTCTATGACAGAATCGATAATACAGCAGAGTTCTCTGCATGGGCAATGAACTTGGCTGACAGGAGCTCCCTGCTCTTTGTCACTCTCCCTTTTGGGTATGTAAAGCTCTGTAGGGCTTTTTCTGCTTCTTACTTTTTCTCTGCTATCATCTGCAGTAATAATCCTGTGTTCAGAAGGAAGGAACATAAACTGAGAGACGTTCCAGGGTCTCTGACGTGATGAATGAGTCATAGTGGGGATGAAGGAAAAGAGTCGTGCATGCTACACTGTTGAGAATAATCCCATCAGGAAAGTGTTGTGTTCTTGAACTTCAAAAGGGCTATTATAGATAGTCAAAGGTAAGAAAAAGAAATTAAAACCTATAGAAAACACTTGACAGCAGCTCTGTTAACATCACTGTTGATGCCTTCCAACCCTGTTAGACTTCACTAATCTTGGAGAGTTGTGACCACCCAGTCTGGAATAAAAAAATGTTCTCCTATAAACAGACTTTGAGTATATAACTTGGCTTTAGCTTTCCTTTTCAAGACAGCTTTATTTTCACATATTGAAATTATGCAGCTCTGAAGTCATTATTAATTTCAATTCCAAGAGTTCTTTTCTATGAACATTGTAATGTTATCAAATTATATTATCAATCACATTTTCTTTTCATTTGGACTATTCTTCCTCTCTGTCCTCCTCTTGCTTTCATTTTCAATTCCCAACTTTTATGCTGCACCATGTTCTTCTGTCAGGATACAGAAAAAGGGGGGACTGTCAGGCACAACACAGGTGATTCTTTGTGTGAAGATTTGAATTGTTTTCCAGATTATTTTCTCTTAAGCTTTTTTTATTTTTATAATAATATATATAATTATTTATTTTGAGCTTATTTTCTTTTCTTTTAGTTTTTTTATTGTCAGCCTCAAGGGTAACAAATCTGTGTACTGCAAGTATATGTGTATGAAAGAAAGCTGGGGGTAAAGGATAAAACAGTCTCATTCTTTTGCTGTTCCTGAAAGCAGAATGCAGACAAATATACATATGACTGTATCTTTAAAACGTCTGACAGTGTTAACATTCAACTAAAATAGCTGCAGCACCAGTGTGCATAGCTTTTCACCTTTCTCTTTCCCTCTCATCAATACAGTTAATAACCTTTAGCTATCCAATAAAAAGCAGTTTGGGACTATGCTGATACATAATAGAAAGTTTCAGCTTCCAGTAAGGCTGATTCATTCCTCTCATCTGAGTAAAGGCTGGGTGTTATACAAGTAAAGGTTGAATGTGATGAAACTGTTAGATGAAGCATGTCCTAGTCCTTTGAATGGAAAAGGTAAGACTGGACAGGACCTTAAGAGAGATTTCTCTCCCCAAATATGAGCTATCTGAACATTATACACGTCATCTAACCTCAAAGTTTTCCCTGTAGTCAGCAGATAAAGATGGGTGCTTCCAAATGGGCATCCATCTTCATAAAATGTCTAACAGAGAGAGGATGGCTTGTGCTTGGTTAACTTCTCCCTCTCTGGGAGCCTAAGGATTACCTTAATCAAGTTACATAAGATTCAGATGGTGAAAGATAAGTAAGATGAATCCCACCTGAACTCAGAATTTTCTCCCAGCGGTGTTTACTCTGAGATGATCTGATCCTCTCCCCTGCTCTGAGTCCCTCTCACCAAGTAATGAGATTCAGGAACTTTTGACCCCTTTAGGCTTGCCAAGCACAAACAGCCATAGGAAAGGAAACCAGGTTTCAATGTGCTAAATGAATTGTCAAGAGAAGTTTAATGAAGCTCCACTCCCAGAGCCTATTACCTACAATCATATGGGAGCCAGAAAGAGTCCAGCTTTCCAATCAGGGTGAGATTTTAGTTTATTTATTAAATTCTTCAGTGCTACTTATAAACAGAGTGCGTTTGGTAGAAAAGTCATCAAAGGATAAAAAACATGGACTCCACTAAACATCGACTCCAACAACATTATGTTAACAGAACCATTTTTTGTAATAATTCTGGGTTACTTCAGTGTGCTTAAACAAAATTATTCCTCTTATCCATTTATGCATTAGATTTGAGACTTTATGATTCTGCTATTGCCTATTTCCAGCGCTTCCCTCATAGAAATTGTAGGAATTTGGAGGTGCCGTTATTGTACAAGTTATATTTTGGAATCCCTTTCACCAAGAAATGGTTCAAACATAGAATTTTACATTAGGAGCATGAGTGCTCACTGTTGAAGTTAAATTTTTCATTGCACACAAATGTAGTGGCTCACTCTACCAGGGTAGATGTTAACCATTTTTGAAACACTGAAGTATGAGAGTGGTAAGACCCCTTAAAGAGAGAGAAATGGTACATTCTGTCTTCAGATTTGACCAGTACATGGTAAGTGAAAGACCAATCTTACCCATTGAGTCATGAGGGGAGGAGAAAGAATTGACTCAGCAAGAAAACAGTGATTGCCCTGCACACTGACTAAAACAGGGTCTTGGAAACAAAACAAGATGTGGCTGTATAATTAAAGACTTTATAATGCATATTCACATGCAGGGTAAATTAAGATATAAGCATTTCTGATGCGGACATTTTCTGATTTCTCGGTGCTTGATATTCCTATTGTTCCTTAATCATAGATCTCTATTTACTTCTATTTACCTAGATATAAGTGTGTTTCATGATCATAAAGTCCCTCCTATCTCCGTTCCCCACTTAAGAGTGCAGAGAGAAAAAGATGGAGAGAAGGTCCAGTTCTTGTTCTGCAGATGGATAGTGGCAATGATGGTACATGCAAAATCATACCTGTGAAGGTAATTGTTGCACCATGGATATCAGACGCATGCATTAAATAAGATGGACATTGAAGGGTAATATAACAATGCTGAAGATGTAGGAAGTGCAAAGACTGCAAAATCCAAACAGAATGTCAGTAGTTAAGCACCCTTGATCTCACCTTGGTGACAGTTACCTCCATCATGCAGTGCAGAGGCTGTCAAGAAAAGCAGCATGTAGATTCGACTCTTCATTTCTTTTACCCTTTGTCACTGGCACTCCTTACAGATGGGTTCTACATGACATGTTTCCAGCAGACTGGTGACTGGTTGTACTGATAAAAGTCTTCTCTGTACCAGAAACCAGACATTCTAGTTTCCTCATAGAATCTATTCCTATCAGGGTGAATGACACACTCTAAATGCTCCAGAGGGAGATGCAGGCAACTGGCTCAGGTCGTGGACCCTACTTCTGTTGCTTTGCACTGCATTAAAATGACTTTTCCCTCATGGATATACAGGGACTTTCCTGTATTCACAGGGTTGCATGAACCCTCTATTGACAGAACTGTAGTGTTTGCCCCAACTCTTTCATTTAAAGGGCATGTCACTGAAGGTAGGGACAGAATGAAGGAAGGAAATAGCCTGTCACAAACTGTGAGTGTGGTCATGGGATCACAAAACTCCTCCCTTCACTGTACTCCCCAATTTGAGTCCAGTTTGGACATCCATAAGTTGTCTTTCAGCCACACTTGCCTTGTTTTGCTGAGCTGCTCTGAGCTCAAAGGATGGCAAAACTAAGGATCCGGGTAGACAAGCACATAATGAAATATGAGTTCTTGCCAACTACCGATCATAGATAATTCTGGGTCACATCTTCAAGTTTAAGGATATTAAAATAGACATGACATAGTGACAGAAGAATATGCAGCCTTGTTTCCCAGATAGTTTGTCTTCTGGGGAGTTATTCTCTCTGATATAGAAAAAAAAAACAACCTCTATGGGTTTCTCTGATGGGCACAAGGGATGATTTTTTAGCTTTGCACTTCACCGAGCATAAGCAACACAGGCACTACTGCAGCTCCTAACAATATGCTGTATACTTGTTTTATTAAAATCACAGGAATATGTGAAAATACAGCCTTTTGTTGAGCTTGCAATCACACTTTCAAAACCAGCTACTGGTTAACTACTAATCTAGCCATCCACTTATCTGCAGGTAGAACTCTCATCTGGCTAAAGCTTTGGAGTCCCTCTCTTCCATACAAAAACACAGCAAGCCAGAGAACGAGAAAAGACAACGCCTCTAAAAATGGTTACCTGTTGAATCTGGACCATCTGCTATTGTGGTGCCAAGTTCCATCTTGGCTCTAACATGGCAGGATTATGCCACAGTATAAGGCACACACATCAATTTTAAAATTATCACACCTCTAAGCTGTGTGACATACTAGGGATCATACCAACTTCACTCCTCTGTTCTCCATCAGCAGAGCTATCTTTCATGATGCAACTTTGTTGACACATGTTGAAGAATTTCATGCACCACAGTATGAGGTATGAAGCCCTTTGCATTAGTGCCAGGTTTGTATGTCAGCTGTTCCTAAGAAAGATCAGTCTTTGACCTCAAGAAGTTGTATTTAAAGCAAACTGTATCAGGCCCTGAGTTTGTATTCCTATTTGTTTGTTCCCCGAATATCAGCCATAGGAGTAGCATGACAGCAGCTGTATGAATAAAATTGATACCACAACAAATTGAGGACAAAGAGGTTATGATCTCTATTTGCCAGGATGGAAGTAAAGGCTTAGTTATTCCCTGCAAGCACTGGAAGTGCAACAAATATTTTCCTGGCCATAAAATGGAGACAGGCTGACACTGCAGAAAAAGAAAAATAGAAAGGAAACAAGAGAAAGAAAATCAGAATTACAAAGAAATGGTAGTCAACAAAAATACTTTTATGCTGTTCCCATGGTAAAAATGCTTATCAGAGAACATTTCCAAAAGCTTCTAAACCATTGTTCAGTCTAAATCCATGTTTCAGAAGAGACCTCTCTCTGAGAAGCCTATGTTTTCTTAACTTTCTACACTATTTTCCTAAACATCACCTGTGGTGAATACAGTCACTCTGGTAGTTAAGATCCTACAGACTGGCTAAAACTAGACAGGTTCAGGAATCAGCTCACCATTACTGAAGCTGACCTGAGTTCATCATAAGCTGCAATATTCAGACCTAATAAATACCAAGCAATCATCATAAGCTGCAATATTCAGACCTAATAAATACCAAGCAATCAGCTCAGGTAATGCTCTGTGCTACTTTGCTTAGACTGGGGAAAATGACCAACTGCTGGCTCAAGTATGTGTTTCCAACATCCCTTTTTGAGCAGGACTTCAGCTTGCAAACCTCTCAGGGCAGGGAAGGAGAGATTCCTGAAACACAGCCATCTGAGAAGCTGGCTGCACCATGCAGCACACGGCAGGTCAGATCCTGAAAGCAGCCTAGTCACACTGGCCAACTGCAGCCAGTTGGCTCATAAACCTGGCTTCCCATTGCCTTAGCAATTCAACCAAGTTCTATGCCACCAAATCAGGAATCCCTGTGCCCTTTTGTAGTAGAGATGTGACCTTCTGAACCATTAGGAGTCTCTGTCCATTCACATTACACCACTACTGTGGTCACTGAATACAGCTTTGGTACTCATCGGCCCACGGGCAGGTATGTTTAGTTCCTACAAAAGGTCACACCTCCATTGACTTCATCTATGCTCTGACTTTTCAATAGGTCTAAAGGCAGCAAGCCTTCCTTTGCTGCTGCAAGGTTTGAGCAGAGCAGACCTGCAACGTTGTCCCACAGAAACGCAATTCTAGTCGCATTTGCCAAGCTTTTAAATAATGCGTATATATTCCCTGGCAGCTGGTTTAGGGGAAAGTTACTGCTTTCAAGAAGTTCCTTATTGGCTATGTTTTCTTACATAGGTAAAGATTTTCCAACTTCAGTCCTACTGTATGTCCTCCAGTTTCTGAGGAGATAACAGACTTTGTAATCCATTAGGTAGCTCTATTGACAAATTTCTTAGTGGTGGTGGCTTACTGTACACAGGAAACTTTTTTTTTTAAAAAATCAATGTCTTTTTTTAGTTTATCTCTGTGAAGTGCCTTCACTAATTAAATTCACTGCTCTCCCATGCATCCACAGCCATTCAATACCTGTAGAATGTGTCCACACTCTGCCTTTACTCCAGGTTTGTTGGCAATGAGTGGAGACATTCATGTTTATTTGCCTTTTAGCCTATTTAAGAAAATGCTAAGACATATATTGGCCTATGGACCAAGGCATGATCTTCTCTCACCAGCCAGGTCCTCTAAGTCTAACCTATTTCCCATTTTCCCTCTCTCCTTCCTTCCAGACTTCAGTTTTCCCTCCTAAGGAGCCACGTCTGCTTCTCAAGCTAAGTTTTCTATAACTTTTTGAGTTCAGCTGGTTCTCTCCCAAAACTCTTGCTGGGCAAACAAGGAAAAGAAGGAAGGTGTCTCAACAGAAACCTCCATATATCTGAGCTATGTGGATTAGGAAGAAACTGATGCCCTGCATTCAACATCTGCAATGGGTGAAACGAGGTGAATATGAGATATGTAATCCTTGTAATTCCTTTTGAAGGGTTTACTGTGTGGATATGCTGTTCAATTACCTATAAGGCAGCAAGAAGATTATAAAGGGATAGAATTTCCTCTGTGACATATAAAGGGACTTAAACCTGAAGTGCAAGTGAGAAGATTTTGCAGGCTGAGCGCTATGTCTTTTCTTAAAGGAGGAAAGATGGACTTTTCCCTGTAGATCCACAGGTTTTATTTTAATTCAGTCCCTTACATTTCCAAAGTCTTATATAAAGTGGGAAGTGGCCATCTCACTCCTACTCTCTCACTTCTTTCATGTGAGTCATGCAGCATGAACTTCTGTACATCCATTGCAAAGACAGATTTGTTATTATCATTTGCTCAAGGCTTGAACTTGGGAGGAGCTGGGCTGGAATAAGAGATAAAATTCATAGAATCTTATAATTGTCTAGGTTGGAAGAGACCCTTGGGATCATCGAGTCCAACCATCTACCCTACTCTACAAAGTCATCCCCTACACCATGTCCCTTAGCACGGTATCTAAATGGCCCTTAAACACAGCCAGGGATGGTGACTCCACCACCTCC